>JAXQQM020073338.1:0-97289 GCA_034641835.2 Pinus albicaulis | reverse complement strand
CTGCACCGGATTGAGAAGCCTTCTCCTTGCCCTTCCCCTTCCTTTCTTTGGCAGCCAAAGCGCAGTCTTCTTCATCAGATACCTTTAATGAAGATCCATCCCTGGTAGTCCTCCTGATCTCCTCTTGCATGAGATCCGACCACAGTCGCTCCCATCCCAGAAACTTCTCCCGACCATTGACACTATCTTCATATGAATGCCAAGCCTTCAGAAGACCAAGGAGAGCCAGGTCCACCATATCCTCATCTTCGACAGTCACCCCCACACTTCCTAGCTCATCTCTACACTGAGTGAACTTCGTGAGGTATTTTGCGATGCTGTCGCCTTTCTCCATCTTGATGTTCCTGAGTCTATCTTTGAGCACCAGCTTCCTTTGGTCACTCTTGCTTTGGTATAGATCCATCAAAGCTTTCCACATCAAATATGGAGAAGCCTTTCCATGCAGGCTGGATACAATGTGATCCTTTACGCCCTCCAACAGGATCCTTCGACACTTTGCTTGTTTCTTTCGCCAGGCTTCCACAAAATTAGCATCATTAGAAGTAGGCTTTGGAATCTCTTTCTCCATGAATTCCAACAGCCCATGATCATCTAATACAGCCTCCATGCGGTCCTTCCATGGAACATAATTCGAACTTCCTTCCAAGGCATATTCGAGTCGCAAACCGATGAAAGACATTTTCACCGCGACACCAAGAACACAAATCTGCAAATTTGAATTTCACCACCAGCTGATAACTCAATCGCTTCCGATCTACACTTGAGAACAAATTATTTCCAAATCAGAGATTGACTGCATGGGCTTTTACCAGACCTTTCACTTTCCAAAGAAATATGAATCCGGAGGCTATCTGGCCCGTATGCAGGCTCTGTCCGAGGAAATAAGTTTGCAATCACCGTAATAGATCTCTACAATTAATATCGCTCTGATACCATGTAGAAATTTTCAGAATAAATCACTTATTCAATGGAGATTAACCCGATCACACATCAATTTCAAATTGCATGCATAACACATAATCTCTTCTACAATTAATTGTCACATGCGGAAAGAATAGAAGCGATAGCACATCAAATCATCACACACATTAACACAGTATGTATGGGAAAAGCTTATAGCTGAAAACCCCTCAGCTATTCTGTATATTAGATGGAGAGAACATGCAGCAAATACATAGTACAAACTCCTCACAAGTACTCAGTACTATCTCCCAAAGCTACACAAAAACTAGCTTGGTTTTGAACAAGTCACAGGTTCAAAACACACCCACTACTTCTCTACCTCTATTGCGCAATCAAGGCTGGTCTAAATAGAGATCCAAGTTTGAATCTCACTGGCTCCATCTGCGCAATTGTCATTGGTAATTTCCTCCAAGTGTGGTGCAAATCTCATGCACAACTGATGTCGCAACTGATAGCTAACTCAACCCTTTCATCTACCTCTTTCACTTGTCGCCACTGAACTGTCCATGCACTAAGTTAAACTGATGTGTTCTTTAGTTGAATAATGAGTTTATAATTTGTGAATTAAATAATATTTAATTCAACCAACTCATCTCTAGTGTATTAGCTAGTTAAACTAAATACAACTAGTTAACCAGAACACCACCTCCATTAACTGTCGCATCAACTCCACCGAACTCTGCCACTTGAGCTCTAGCTGAAGTCAACCATGCATTAGCTCACCTAACTCATAGGAAAAGCTTAAATCCTTCTGGAAGCTGCATGCCCCACCTCTGAGGGTCAAACTGAAGTGCTCCAAGACAGTAAACTGAAGTTTAGAGTCCAAATATTATTAAGGGTAAATAATATTTGATTTCCCTATTTTTAGGATAGGCAGTCTAAAAATAGACTTCGACCTCTTCGACCTAAAAAAATAGAGTCTCATATATTTTTACCAACATGACCAATGCTCCAAGAATATCAAACTGGAATCCCCAAACCATGCTCCATATGTCTAAAAATAGACATAGTCTAAAAATAGATTTTTCGACAAAAATCACATGTGTGGTCCCCACCTAGTTTAGGTGATCACTTTCCAACTAGGATCAGGAAAGATGTTTCAAGAGGCCTCCTTCACTGTTTCTTGTTTCCATTTTCAACACTCCCTCTCAACAAGAAAGGACTGTCTTTGCATGCGACATGCAACTCCATGCATTCACCCTGCAACCTTCACAAGCGCCATGCAACTCCATGCATCTGCTCTGCAACTCCTCTGAAACTGAATAGGCTCCAAAAAAATCAATCAGTATTGATGAATCTAGCATATATCATCAAATTCTTCGACTTCTGCTTGGCCAACTGCACATGTCATTAGGAACCACTGCGTTGTTGAACTCTTGCACCCATGCACTCTTGCACTTGCTGTCAACTCTGATCCGCGCTCCAGTATCCGACACTGTCACTTTGATCTGCCTGCATCACTCCAACTGATCTTGCTACTACTATGTTGTGGGCACCTCGTAGCCAGGTTCAATCCATGAGATCCACACCATCTCATGAATCTTGACCAGAAATCTCCTCATGGGATTAATCTTGCATGTCACCCCACCTCATACCTGGTGGTATAGCTGCATGCACTCCCTCTGCCCGTCTGGCATGAAATTTCTTTGCATGAGTGGTCTCTTCCACTCCATGATCCTCTTGTGGCTGCTCCACATCCCGAGGTTCACTATCACCTGCATGCAAAACTTTCTCCCTCTCAAGCTTCAATTGCATGTCTTCCTTCCGCTTCCCAACAGTAGGAAGCTCCGTAGACATCCCATCTACTTCAAGTCTATAGAGATTCTTTGCCCAAATCCCAACCTTCTTGACTTGTCCCATTGCCTTGTGCCGAAGGAAAAATTTTCCTTCTCTAAAGACAACTTCATACCCTTTATCCTCTAAAATTGTGACTCAGATCAAATTCTTTGTTAAACCTGGTACATGCAATACATCTTGTAAAAGAATGAGTTTACCTGACTCCATCTGAAAGGTTATGGTACCAATGCCGGTCGCATTGTATCGTCCACTGTCGCCCAACTCAACATGCATCTGGAGACCTTTCTCCACCAAGTCACTGAAAATATTTGCATCTCCCGTCATGTGAAAGGAAGCGCCACTATCAATATACCACCCCGATGCCAATGCACTAGACAACATGCATGTGATCAATGAGAATTCCAGCTCAAATTGTGAGGCAAGAGCCTCACCAGCTGCAATTCCAGCAGCCTTCTTGTTCTTCTTCTTCTTTGGGCAATTCGTGGTGTAATGTCCATGATCGTGACAGTGAAAACACTTCACTTTGGACATGTCACGCTCTTTACTGTCTACACCGGATTGAGAAGCCTTCTCCTTTCCCTTCCCCTTCCTTGCTTTGGCAGCCAAAGCGTAGTCTTCTTCATCAGATACCTTTGATGAAGATCCATCCCTGGTAGTCCTCCTGATCTCCTCTTGCATGAGATCCGACCACAGTCGCTCCCATCCCGGCAACTTATCTCGACCATTGACACTATCTTGATATGAATGCCAAGCCGTCGAAAGACCAAGGAGAGCTAGGTCCACCATATCCTCATCTTCGACAGTCACCCCCACACTTCCCAGCTCATCTCTGCACTGAGTGAACTTCGTGAGGTATTTTACGATGCTGTCGCCTTTCTCCATCTTGATGTTCCTGAGTCTATCTTTGAGCGCCAGCTTCCTTTGGTCACTCTTGCTTTGGTATAGATCTGTCAAAGCTTTCCAAATCAAATATGGAGAAGCCTTTCCATGTAGGCTGGATACAATGTGATCCTTTACGCCCTCCAACAGGATCCTTCGACACTTTGCTTGTTTCTTTCGCCAGGCTTCCACAACATTAGCATCATTAGAAGTAGGCTTTGGAATCTCTTTCTCCACAAATTCCAACAGCCCATGATCATCTAATACAGCCTCCATGTGGTCCTTCCATGGAACATAATTTGAACTTCCTTCCAAGGCATATTCGAGTCGCAAACCGATGAAAGACATTTTCGCCGCGGCACCAAGAACACAAATCTGCAAATTTGAATTTCACCACCAGCTGATAACTCAATCGCTTCCGATCTACACTTGAGAACAAATTATTTCCAAATCCGAGATTGACTGCATGGGCTTTTACCAGACCTTTCACTTTCCAAAGAAAGATGAATCCGGAGGCTATCTGGCCCGTATGCAGGCTCTGTCCGAGGAAATAAGTTTGCAATCACCGTAATAGATCTCAACAATTAATATTGCTCTGATACCATGTAGAAATTAGCTGAATAAATCACTTATTCAATGAATATTAACCCGATCATACATCAATTTCGAATTGCATGCATAACACATAACCTTCTTCTACAATTAATTGTCACATGCGGAAATAATAGAAGCGATAGCACATCAAATCATCACACACATTAACACAGTATGTATGGGGAAAGCTTATAGCTGAAAACCCCCAGCTATAGTATATTATAAATGGAGAGAACATGCGGCAAATACATAGTACAAACTCCTCACAAGTACTCAGTACTATCTCCCAAAGCTACACAAAAACTAGCTTGGTTTTGAACAAGTCACAGGTTCAAAACACACCCACTACTTCTCTGCCTCTATTGCGAAATCAAGGCTGGTCTAAATAGAGATCTAGGTTCGAATCTCACTGGCTCCAACTGCGCAATTTTCATTGGTAATTTCCTCCAAGTGTGGTGCAAATCTCATGCACAACTGATGTCGCAACTGATAGCTAACTCAACCCTTTCATCTACCTCTTTCACTTGTCGCCACTGAACTGTCCATGCACTAAGTTAAACTGATGTGTTCTTTAGTTGAATAATGAGTTAATAGTTTGTGAATTAAATAATATTTAATTCACCCAACTCATCTCTAGTGTATTAGCCAGTTAAACTAAATACAACTAGTTCAACTAGTTAACCAGAACACCACCTCCATTAACTGTCGCATCAACTCCACCGAACTCCGCCACTTGAGCTCTAACTGAAGTCAACCATGCATTAGCTCACCTAACTCATAGGAAAAGCATAAATCCTTCTGGAAGATGCATGCCCCACCTCTGAGGGTCAAACTGAAGCGTTCCAAGAGAGTAAACTGAATTTTAGAGTCCAAATATTATTAAGGGTAAATAATATTTGACTTCCCTATTTTTAGGATAGGCAGTCTAAAAATAGACTTCGACCTCTTCGACCTAAAAAAATAGAGTCTCATCTATTTTTACCAACATGACCAATGCTCCAAGAATCTCAAACTGGAATCCTCGAACCATGCTCCATATGTCTAAAAATATACATAGTCTAAAAATAGATTTTTCGACAAAAATCACATGTGTGGTCCCCACCTAGTTTAGGTGATCACTTTCCAACTAGGATCAGAAAAGATGTTTCAGGAGGCCTCCTTCACTGTTTCTTGTTTCCATTTTCAACAAGGATTTGCGTGCATATTTTGCACCTGTGAGTGCTTTATATGCGCAGACTCCACGCCTGTCTGAGATATAGGTGTGTGTTTAGCATGCCTGTTTGAGAAACAGGCACGTTGAAAATCCAAGGTTATTTTTGGAAAAAATTTGGGAAATTTTCCAAATTTTTGTTGTTTTGATGTCACTGATGTGTGTCTGTTTGGTGACAGGTTGATGTGGAGGGAGATATTTTGGCTTAACCTCCATATGGTTGTGGCACAATATTCTAATGCTCGCCAGTAGTTGGCTCGATGGGCACTTCTCAAGATCCTTGAGAATGACCTCGTGCGGTCGCAAGACCGATTACTACGTTATGTGGTCCTTTGTTGGAACAAGTGGCACAAAGTGATGGAGCTGCAAGGATGTGACTTAGCTATCTATCCAGAGATGGATATTTATTTTGTGATAGGTCTACTAGCTCGGGGCGAGGCACTCCCCTACCCACTCCCTCCTAGGAGGGTAGATCTTCGGCATTTTTTGGATATCCATTGTGGCGTTGCGCCTCTCACCGAGGGGTGCATTTTGATAGGATTGGTGACATATTTGGTCGAGCGGTGTGCTATGGCGATGATTATGAGACTGACATGTTTTTCGTCACTGCACAGGGCGTCAAGTCCTCATATAGGTGTTTTGCACTGACTGAGGGTTGGGAATTTATTTGACTTTGCCCGTCACTACTATGACAGGATGGTGGCTCAGCTAGCGAAGGTCTGAGATCAATCTAAGCTATTCACATATGAAATAATCCTTTGTATAATTATGTATGAGAGAGTGGTGTTGTTGTAGCCTGTGGTGGTTGTGCCTGTGGGGGTCATTGGGACAATCGTATCACGAGATGGGCCCTAATGATGCCTCGCAGTGGGGGAGTAGTGGTGGGGAGTTACTAGAACGTCACCACTAAGGCTTGATTTGATTCCAACCCTAAGATGTTCCTCCCTTATCCATATGTTGGGATGTACTTTTGGGGAGACTCGAATATGGGTCTTCCTACTGGATATGCTTGGGGACCAGCAAGTATGATTTTTTTGTTTTATTCTGCATTTTTTGAGAATTTATGATTTATTTGTGTATTATGATGAGACTGACATAGATTTTCTACTCTTTCAGATGTTGGAGAGGTAGGGCAGCCTAGAGCTCGGTTGTTAGGCCACTAACCGAACCGGAGGGATCAAGGAGCTCTGCCCTCGGCTGGGGGGCAGGGAGGAGGTTCGGTGCAGCCTAAGGGTGGAGTACCCAGTGACGAAGCTCGCCCTTCTGAAGAGGGTAGCAGTTTTTCTGCTGCTGAGTGTGCTATAATGATCGCTAATTCCAAGGTGATGGAAGCCCGCATTGCAGAGATAGTAGAGCAACTCGCTGCCTTAAAGGCTCAAGCCACAGACTTGGTAGATGCTTGCGACCAAGTGGACCGGCTAACCCAAGGTATGTTGACCCATGGGTTTGTCGATGACTTAGATGATGTCTGGTTAGATACATTGATGGCCTGAGAGAGGGTCAATCGACCGACTCTGCAGGGCGTGGTAGCTTCAGTTTTGACGGTTGCCCCAGTACTAGCACCAGGAGCAATCGTGGGTTCAGGTGCCCAACCTAGCAGAGTGCAGCCCTAGAGATATTTTTTTTGTAATATTCCCAAATGGTGAAGCAACAATATATGAACACAAAACTAGAAATATCAATGTAAATCAACTCATTAACATTGGAGACCAATATGGAGTCATAACATCATGTATTAGATCAGCAAATCAATACCAAATAGTGAGGCATAAAACATATACAATGAGGAAACAAGCCTCCCATAAGCAATCACTCCCAAATATGAACTATTGTTACAATACAAAATGTCAGGGAGAAACTACAGCGCAGTCATATTATGAATAAATATAGCTGGAGATGATAAAATGATATAAAATACTGATATAGGCCCCAATAGAGTCTAAACATACAGAACTGGGCACTAGATCAGCTTTCCAAGACAACCCAAGAGGGTTTCCAGAAAATGCACACAATCTACCAATGTAAGTTGCAGCCCTAAGGCTGAAGATATGCTGCAACAACAAAAATTAGAAGATATGGCTGAAGCTGGTGTAGAAAACTATAGATCTTCTCCAATATATCCTCCAGGTGAGAGAATGGCTCCTCCACTAAAGAGATCACCTCCTAAAACAACCACTACAACTACCCCTGCAACTCCTCCATAAAATAACACAAATCAGGGCTGAAACTGCATTGTAAGGGATAAATACTCCTTAGCCTACTGCTAAATGTGTCAATAAATATCAAGGGCTTCTTGACAGGCCTTCCAATGGACGGAAACCTTCCTCCACTACAAAACTAGCTCTGAAGACACCCAATCTAATTCTCCACTGCTGCACCCTCCAACATAGCACAATATTCTACAGAAAATGCATTGTAGCTTAAGAATAAATCTTGGTCCTAAGCCTGATTGTGGAAATGAAGTGCAATGCTCCTCCAAGAGGCCTCTCAAGGAAAGATGTGTAATATCCCAAAAGGGAGAATGCAGTAATACTTAAACACAATATAAGAACTACAGCAAGATAAAAAATAAATATTAAGACAACATCAGAATTTATAGAGAAGCTGAGCCATTTTATTATATTAGAGAAGATTCAATCACACAATGTACAAAATATGAGGGGATCTAGCCAAAGAGATGGCATAGAATCACCCAGAAAACCTGCCACAATAGGCACAACGTAACTGGAGAACCACTGAAGCAAATACTGTGTTTTCCCTTCAGAAGAATATGAACATATGACTGGAGGCTGAAAAGGAAAATGTAGATCTACTCAAATCTGGAGCTCAGATGATGCCAAGAATCAACATCTGGCCAATGTGATGGATTCCCACGATAACCCAGAAAGGATTTTCCAGATCTACTACTTTGGAAAGTCACCCTCCTAGGATTTGATCCTTGATCTACTGGGAAATACAGATCTGAAGCTATATCTGTCAAATAGATGGCTGAATTATGTTGCAATATCATATCTAAGCTTGAAGGATTGATCCCTTCTTCAGATGTACAAGCTAGAAGCTCTATATCTAGCTTCTCAGTCCTCCAATAACGATTACAGCTGCTACAACACAACTGCCAATAAAAAATGAGCTGTGAGGGAGAGAGAGGCCTCCTGCCTTCTGAAAAATGATGCAATAAACTCTAGGCTAATGGAAATACTAATGGCAATGTGAGGGGATGATCCATCATAGGATTACTAGCTGAAATGCTAGTAACTTCCTTCCTCCTTTTGGATCTACAAATTGGTCAGTGTAATTCTTGAATGAAATACTGCTGCTAGGAGGTCAATAAATTTTGGATTGATTCCAGATCTAAAATGAAGCTCTAGTAATGTTGATCTATAAACCCAAGGTGATAGGAATAAACCCTCACTATTTCTCCAGCTAAAGTATTGAATACAACCTCCACCTTCCAAATTGATCTTCAGAAACCTGCAATTTCTGAATATGAATGTTCTGCAGAAAGTAGGAAAAGAGATGTGGCACCAATGTCTGATGTAGAATGAAGTACAATCCTCTTTCCAAAGCTACTCAAAGAAAGAGGTGGGATTCCTGACCAGGATCACCCTGTGCTAAACAACACTTGCAATCTCTTCTAAACAGCCCGAGAAATCAATGGAATGTCACCTGACAGTTCTAGATCTGAAAATATCCTTAACATCAAGACTCATCAACATACCCTCATCATTTCCTTCATCTTCTTTATATAATTTATGAGCCTTCCCATGCCTTGGCCCTCATCTAGATTTCGTTGTGAATATGAACAAGATCCTCCAAGTTTGACTGTGTTGTTTGACCAAATCATCCATCATGTCTAGGTGCAATGTACACCTTCTCCATCATGTGTGCTTTAATTGCACAACATCCCCCATCACTTTATCATGAATGTTCCATGATCTTCTCTTTGTCATCTTCAAGATCTTAGTTGACTGTATCAACCTCCATGATCTATCTCAATTAATGAGACATAATCTCCAATTCCATTCACATTAGTAGTTGTTGAACTACCTCATTATGTAGATCTAGGCTTAATTAATCCACATTCACACACAAAAAGAGGATATTTATTCATATTGAGGATTATGGGTCCCTCCACCCTTTTATTTACTTAATTCATTAAGAAAGTTAAGAACTCTAATATTCCAAATATCAGGTGAAAATTTGGTAATATTACAGTCCTCCCTAGCAAACTTTTGCTTGTCCTCAAGCAACTCAAAAGGTAGATGCAAAGCCATCTATTCCCCTCCAAATGGCATCCACATAAGGAAGACTTCCTCCATTTTTTTCAATGTGTTATGCATGTTTGGTTCCAAGGTTTTCTTTCAAAAACATATAGAATGACCTCTAATTGTATGGTTAGATGTCCTCCCTCCATCATGAAGTACCAAATGACAACCATATGAGTTCCAAATTCATCATTAATACATGAGATACACAAAAAAAAGTGCCTCTTTCCATAAATGAAAACCTCCATCTCACCATACATCTCTTCATCCCATGTTTTATGAATTTGATTTAGCATTGATATGCTCTCATCCTTAGCCCTGTTGGCCTTGTTGGATCCAAGCATGATTCCAAATTTATGCAAAAGAAGAAGGGAATGAATTATATGGGTAGAAAAAAGTATCAAACCATATTCTCCTAATAGTAACCACTGGAGTAATGCCCTTTGCTGCCATCCTCCATCTCCTCCATGTAATATGGACAAGCCAAACTCCCCCAAAAGCAACCAAAGCAACAAGATATCTTGCTGCTTTCTCTCCTCCTTATGTGCATCATGAATCAAAAACATACTAGTTGACATATGGAATGTCACATCAGCCCAATACAAAGAAACATCATCAATGCACATCATCAGAGCATCATGCCAAGCTTTACCCAATACAAAACACATAGACATAGGAGATGTCATTTGGTGGCCAATCTCTCTCAAGTGAAACCAAAATGAACATGCCTTCTTTTGTTGCATCCTAAAATTGATACCATGAATCATAAAATTATGAGCTATTGGGTTGTAACCATACTCACCTAAGGGCAACCTTTAGGTAGTGACAAGAATCTCCCAAGGGAAACCAACGTAACCAAGCTTGCTGGCCCATGTCATAAATCTGCAAGTGGTCATGCAATCCCTTGCTTATCATCCTCACTCACTCACCCTGATATGGAATATGAATGATGTGCTACATAATCATGGTATCCTCCCTTGTAGAATACCATCTTCCCCAAATTGATGAAGAACTTTGTACTTCATTAAATGTTGAAGTGCACCTCTAATGAGACCTTCTTCTCATCCATGGCCTTCCAAAACCAAAGAGGTTCTGGATCTGTTGTAGGTAGAAGTCTCTCTTTGAGCTGTGAGGTGCTCATTGAGAAAGTGTCATCAAGAAATGAGAAGAGATTTCTCATTTCTAGATGTCTACCATTTAACATCTTGTCCTCCATTGCTTCATGAGTGAAGATACCTTCAGAATGCTCCAAGAATAATAGGGCCTCATGATTATCACAGCTACTAAGTGACAGCGCTGTAGATCTGCATGGTAATACATGAGCTGTCTCAAAGCAAGGCATAATATTGATCTCATAACCAGTCATTGTACATAGGATCATGTTAATCCCACTTTCTAAAACACTACACTTCAACTCAAAGGGTTGAATGTAGTTCAACAATGATTAAGTGGGATAGCTCTTAACCTCCTCCTTGATTAGATCAAGGGTCCTCTACGTTGTGATATGTTGCTGCTTCAAATCAGCACTATGTTCTAACCCTTGGTTATGCATTGGCCTTGATGGCATGTCCTCATAAGTTTCAATAAGATCTAAAGAAACAATATGTGATGAAAGTTCATGCATGCCTTGGATCAACTGATGTGTGGGAACCTCTTGCCAAAACACAAGAGTTCCTCCAACCGGGACATTAGTGTCTCCAACTGCTGGTAAGAGTGATGGCCACTTTTATCCAAGTGTATCAGCGCTGGAATCTTCCTCCTCCTCCTCATGCATCTCCAGAATTATGCACGGGACTCTGTGTCAAGAGCTCAACACTATCTTACAAAGTTGCAAGTGTCTCTTATCCAGATGCAAGTACTTCTGCAGCTGGTGGTGAATGTAGTGACTTCATATCCAAATTGATAATAATGACATCCTCCTCCTTAGGAAATGTCACTTTGTGACACATATATGGTTTTCTCCCATCAAATTCCTTCCTCAACTTGTGAAAGAAATTTGAATATTTAGTCACCTTTTCATGCTCCAAGTGACCAAACCACCAATCATTGGCCTCACTTAAAAGATGAAGTGCTACAATTTGAACACCCTCTCCTTCAGCTACAGGATGTAGCCTGAAAAATGCATCTCACTCTTTCCTCCAAGCCTTAACAGTGCTTGATGAAGATCCATCAAATGTAGGCAACTAGAATATGTTATGCCTCTTTCTTCTATTACTGCTATAGGATCCTCTTTCTTCTTTGATTTTGAAGAATTGTTGGAGAGTTAGATTCTTTTTGAATGCTCTAGACTATGCTTTGTACTCTTCAAGATATAGATTGAGAGTCTCATGAGTCTCAGGTTCATTCCCTTCTTCATTTCTACACCTTTTACCTTCTCCAAAGAAAGTGGATATAGTGGATCTATGAGGAGATCTAGGATTCTTCGGTTTTCTTCTTTGCTGATAGGTAGTGCTTGGACCTTCCTCATCAATTCTTCTTCTTGGACCTTCTTTCTGCCTTTCCTCCTTCATTTGATTGACCTCCTTAGAGAGATATTGCATAGATATATAGAAATGAGTGGTAGGATTATCATCCTCCATGATAGATCTCATCTATCTGCTTCTTCTTTTCATGTAAAAGATGAAGTGTCCATAAGATGAGCCAAAGATCATGCTCTGATACCACTGTAGTATCCCAAAAGGGAGAATGTCGTAATACTTAAACAAAATATAAGAACTGCAACAAGATAAACAATAAATCTTAAGATAACATCAAAATTTATAGAGAAGCTGAGCCATTTTATTATATTGGAGAAGATTCAGTCACACAATGTACAAAATATGAGGGGATGTAGTGAAGAGATGGCATAGAATCACCCAGAAAACCTTCCACAATAGGCACAGTGTAACTGGAGAACCACTGAAGCAAATAATACACTGTCCCTTCAGCAGAATATGAACATATGATTGTAGGCTGAAAAGGAAAATGCAGATCTACTCAAATCTAGAGCTCAGATGATGCCATGATTCAAGATTTGGCCAATGTGATGGATTCCCAAGATAACCCAGAAAGGATTTTCCAGATCTACAACTTTGGAAAATCACCCTCCTAGGATTTGATCCTTGATCTACTAGGAAATACAAATCTAAAGCTAGATCTGTCAAATAGATGGCTGAATTATGTTGCAAGGTCATATCTAAGCTTGAAGGGTTGATCCCTTCTTCAGATCTACAAGCTAGAAGCTCTAGATCTAGGTTCTCAATCCTCCAATAATGATTACAGCTACTACAACACCACTGCCAATAGAAACTACACTGTGAGGGAGAGAGAGGCCTCCTTCCTGCTAAAAAATGCTGCAATAAACTCCAGGCTGATGGAAAGACTGATGGCAATGTGAGGGGATGATCCCTCACAAGATTAATAGCTGAAATGCTAGTAACTTCCTTCCTCCTTTTGGATCTGCAAATTAGTCAGCGTAATTCCTAAAGGAAATAATGCTGCTAAGAGGTCAATAAATTTTGGCCTGATTCCAGATCTGAAATGAAGCTTTGGGAATGCTAATCTATAAGCCCAAGGTGATAGGAATAAACCCTCACCATTTCTCTAGCTGAAGTACTGAATACAACCTCCACCTTCCAAATTGATCTTCAGAAACCTGCAATTTCTGAATATGAATGTTCTGCAAAAAGTAGGAAAAGAGGTGTGGCACCAATGCCTTATGTAGAATGAAGTACAATCGTCTTTCCAGAGCTACTTAAAGAAAGAGGTGGGATTCCTGACCAGGAACACCCTATGCTAAACAGGACTTACAATCTCTGCTAAACAGCCCGAGAAATAATGGAATGTCAAATGACAATTCCAGATCTGAAAAGATTCTTAACATGAAGACTCATAGCATACCCTCATCCTTGCCTTCATCTTATTTATATAATTTTTGAGCCTTCCCATGCCTTGGCCCTCATCTAGACTGTTCTGTGCATATGGACAAGATCCTCTGTTATGAAACCAGCTCCAAAAATAGAATAAATGAGAGATCAACACCTTAGAAATCAGCCACTTTGAGGGGGAAACCTCCAAGACATTACATAAATGATGTAATATTCCTAAAATTAGCATGCATCTAATAGGAATATTAGATTTTTATTTTTTCACCTAGTAGATGAATAAATGGGAAAAGGACCCATATTTAACTTGTATTGACATAAAATCCCTCTTGGTGTGAAAATGGGATAACTTGGTGGCTCGATTTTGCACTTCCCATGTGTGAATAGGAAAAGGATCATGTTGATTCAGTCAAGCTGACCAAGTCAACAGCGTTGCCTAAGAGGGTGTGGCTTGCTTGAGAAGACAACGCAGTTTTGGAGGGAAAGCATTCACATGGTGTTGGAAACCCTAATAGGTGGGACCCAAGGTGAGGAGGCTCACAAAAATTATAAGGAGGAAGATGGCAGACTTTTGGGGGTTAGCTTATGGATTATTGATTTTGGTCTGCTTAGGCTATTTGCAAACTCTTGCTGGTTAGCATAGTTGCAGTGTTGTTCAGCACAAGGTATTCCTACTTAGGAATTCCTTCTCCTTCATTGGGTGATCTCTTGGAGGGATTATGTTCTTAATTCTCCACATCCGAGATTGTGGCCTAGCATCCTCCTTCAGCCACAGTGTTATTTCTATAGCAGGGGATGTTGTGTTGCAAAGTGTTGCAGTGGGAGACTCACACCACCAGCTCCTGAGCTTATCTTTCAGAGGAGGGAGCTCCCCTTGCTTTGCAAGATCTATACAGGAGATTCCAGAGCTTATTTGACATCTTGGAATGTGGCCACTTCACCTTCCATCCTTTACAGCACGTTATCTTTAGAAACTGCATCATTTTCTTGGGTGCAGCAGTTGCAGGGTTTGATCTCTTGCTTGTGAGCTAGTTCCCTGGAGAAAAGGCCAACCTTTCTCTCGGAAAGCTCTGTACTTCATTCTTTCTCTGTCACTTGTATATCTAAGTCACATATATTTAGTGCTACAGTAAAACTGCATTTTTCAGATCCATATCTACAGATCTACATTTTTGTACATTGTGCTCTCAAGAAACCCTTGTCGGGTTACTCTTGTTTTGTATAAAAAGGGAGGAATCTCCATTTTATAAGCCATTGATGCATTGTATACTCCAGATATATTTTGACTCATCATTTTTGCATAAACCCTCATAAAAATAACGGTGTTCTTGATTCATTACTTTTTGCATGAGATAGGCTATGGGGTTTGGGCTTATTTGAGGCATATTGACTTGGGGAGATTTGTTTATGTTGGCTAGAGTGATTTGTTTCACCTATAATTCTTCATGTGAGTTTTATATCATGTATTCCAAGGGATCCAAGTCTCATTTCTCAATTTTATAGCATTATTTTCTGAAGACGGTTGTTTTATGCCCTATATTGCTGCATTTCCCCACTTGGGAAGGAGGATATAGGCCACCTACTTGCTGAGGTTATTTCATATGCTGGTGAGATTTTATTTTACATCTAATGAGCCGATCTACATTTCCATGCTCATGATTTTCTGAAGCTCCAACTTTGGAATATCTCAATATATTCCATTTGTTGTAGAAAATTTCGATTTTGGGATATTATAGTGGTATCAGAGCTGCCATCTTGGCTCATCCTATGGATTTCAGATCCAATCATAAGATAAGAAGAAGAGGAGAACAAAATTATTGAGAGGATGAGATTACTCTCATCCATTTTCAGATCTAAGAAGAGCCTCTCCAAGGAGGTTCAAACGATGGAGGAAGAAAGCTGCAGTGAGACCTCTAGAAGGTTTCAAGAGGAGGAAGAAGACCCATGCACTTCTTGTTCTCATAGAGGAAGTGGAGAGCAAGAAGACCACTTAGAACATGAGATCCTGAGTGGGTATTTGGCATAATACAAGTGCCAACCTAGGGCTTTCAAAGAGACTCTATATTTTCCTCAGTTTATTAAACTAAGAGAAGAAAGAAGACCATGCAAAAATAGAATGATAAGAGGCAACAGATTCCTATTGTCTACATTTGATGGATCACTCAAGTGTGCAGAAAAGACTTGGCTGATGAAGCTAGAAGCATTTTTCCTACTACATCCAGTAGTGGAGAAAGAGGTTGTGGATATCTCAGCGCTGCACTTAGAGGGCAAGGCAAGATCTTGGTGGATCAGCCATGAAGGTCATGCAAGAGTATCTACTTTTTCTGATTTTATTCATCAAGTAATCAGGATATTTTACAGTAGAAGAACAGAGGAGGAAGAGTCCTCTTCTCCACTTGAGGAGCCTTGTACCAGTGTTGTCACATTCATGAAGGGGCAGCCATCCGTAGCAGTAGTTGGATCGGCCAACAAATTGAAGAGAGGAGCCCTTGCATGTTGAAAATGCAACAAGATGATGGAGCTTAGTGAAATGAAGTCGCCTTCACTAAGTGGGCCCGCAGGCTATTTTTGGCGCAAAGTCTATTTTTAGACTATGTCTATTTTTAGACATATGGAGCATGGTCTAGGAGTTGTAGTATGCTATTCTTGGATGATTGGTCAAGTTGGTAAAAATATATGGACCTCTATTTTTATACATACAGGTCGAAGTCTATTTTTATACTACCTGTCTAAAAATAGGTCAGTCAAATATTATTATCCCTTAATAATATTTGGACTCTAAACTTCAGTTTATTCCCTTACAGCACTTCAGTTGGAGCTACGGATGTGGCTCATGCATCTGACAGAAGGAATTACGCTATTCCTTGGGGTTTGGTGAGCTCATGCATGGTTGACTTCAGTTAGGACTTCAGTGGCAGAGTTTGGTGGAGTTGATGGGACAGTTGGTGGAGTTGTGTTCGGTTTAACTTAGTTGAACTAGTTGTGATTAGTTTAACTAGCTAATAAACTAGTAATGAGTGGAGTGAATTAAATATTATTTAATTCACTAATTATTAACTCATTATTCAACTCAAGAACACATCATTTCACTACAGTGCATGGACAGTTCAGTGGAGACCAGTGGAAGAGGTAGATGAAAGGGTGAGTTTGCTATTAGTTGTGACAGCAGTTGTGCATGAGATTTGCACAAGCATTGGAGGAGATTTCCAATGATGATTGCGCAGTTGGAGCAAGTGAGATTCAAACTTGGATCTCTCACTGCACCAGCCTTGATTGCACAATAGAGGCAGGCAATTAGTGGATGAGTTTTGAACCTGTGACTTGTTCAAAACCAAGCTAGTTTTTGTGTAACTTTTGGAGACAGTACTGAGTACTTGTGAGGAGTATTGTACTGAGATTGTTACATGTTTATCTTCTATTATAATATACAAATAGCTGGGGGTTTTCAGCTATAAGATTTCCCCATTACATATTGTGTTTATGTGCGCATGCGACTGTTTCCATTTCCGCAAATTGATGATTGATTGTAGAAGAGGTTATGTGTTATACATGAATTCAAATTAATGTATGATCAAGATAATCTCAGTGGATAAATCTTCATTATTCAGAAAATTTCTACATTGCAGCCATACAAGAGGTTCCCATGACTCACCAAGGTATGCATGTATTTCCATTTCTGATCATTTCAGGAATTCTTATGGAAAACCTTGGGAATTTTTTCTCACATGGTCAAGGATCAAAACTCATTGCTATGGTGGAAAAACAAGCTTGCACAACTTTGTGCAATTAGGGATTGATCCAAGAGGGGATGAACATTCATTCCTTGGCACCTTATTTGAGTTGCAGGCAGCATGAGGAGTTAGGGTGCAAGATGGTGGGAGGCATGATGAATGTTGTGCCACTTTCTATTGGTGTTTGGCCTTCAGCACACTTGGATTCTTTTGGATCCAAGAGGATCATTGATGAGAGGTATTTTTTGAAAGATCTCCAAGGGGTTACATCTCAACTTCCCATGAGGTGTAAGGAGGAATAATTGCTTTGGGAGATTGGTAGTCTTCATTGGAAAGATACCAAAGGAGAAAATGATTGGAGGCGTCCACATTTGGATGAAGAGTCTTCTTCTCAAAA
Source organism: Pinus albicaulis (assembly GCA_034641835.2). NCBI lineage: Eukaryota > Viridiplantae > Streptophyta > Pinopsida > Pinales > Pinaceae > Pinus > Pinus albicaulis. The sequence goes on along the minus strand of JAXQQM020073338.1, from coordinate 79,590 downwards.
AGAAGACATGAATATTCCTCTTTCAAATGAAGACCAAGATCTAAGGTCTCCTATTGATGGGAGGAATTTTCCACCATTGAAGAAAAGGCTAGGGGTGACAGCGCAATCATAACAAAGGCATATCTAGCATTTCATGAAGAAGGAGAAGGGGCAGCTGCTCCAAGAAGAGAAGCTCTTGCATTCTTGCAAGGAGTTTCAAAGAGTCCCACATATAGAGATTATGGCACCATCCATGAGCAACATGTGCCATCATTATTAGATGGTGATATCCTGAATACTGCAGAAGATAAAGGAGAGGGAAAGCTTCATACGGTAAGAAACATCTACCCCTCTTTATTTCAAAGGAGTGATGTCCTAATAAGGCATGAATATCTGTGCAAGAAAAGAAAGGACACATCAGTCCATACATATTTCTATCATGATCTATGCCTTGATGTATCCTTACTTGGAAGCAACCCACCAGGGAAACCTCTTGATGAAAAGAGAAAAGTGTTCTCTCAACCTTGTACATTGATGATACATTTGGCCAAGAGAGGAACTATCACAGCACTGGAGAATTTGGGTAAGAAGCATGCTTATGTCAATCACATTTTAATTTATGATTGTATGCATTCTTTTTCTTTACATTTGCAGGCCATGACTCCTAAAAGGAGTGTCTTACCATATAAACGTCATGGCCAAATATGGGCCAGAATTATTTCAAAATATGGTCACTCCCTTGATGGGCTAAGGGAGGTCTTACATCATGATGGGTGCTTCCCTAAAGCACGAAATATACATTTCACCTTCAGCCATGGTGGAATGATAAGGGCAGCAAGTAAGTGGCATGTAAACCACTTACCACATCTAGATCTGAAGTAGGGAGGGGATGACCTGCGCTAATTTCTATTAGGTGAATATGGGTACCACCCAAAGTTTTTTATTTTCTTGTCTCATGCCTTGTATCTCAAGAAATAATTGCATAAGAGGGAGGAATATTTGCTTTGGTTGACAAGAAGAGAGTATTGGCATAAATTTTCCCATACTTTTCATGATATTTCCAGAGAGAAGGAAGGCACATTCATGGTGCAAGGAGGCTACCCTTTTGCATTGGAGGATTATGAGGGGCTTCCATGTAGGAAGGAGATATTCTCACATAGCAGCATGATGGTGGATGGCTTTGGCATATGGAATGTCAAAGGGAGGAGTCATGGAGCCTTATTTCTAAGGCCTACAGCATTGTCACATGGGAGTGTGTTCTTATTGATGGAGTGTTCCAAGGAGTATATGTATCCCTTCTTCTTGCAGACATTTATGAGGAGATCCTCATGGGGGAAATTATACATGGACCTCACTTTTAGCCTACTCACCATGCATGGTAAGAAATACATTTCTGTACTTATTGATTACTCCATTGAGTATTTGTATCTTGTCACCATATATGAGCAGTGCATTGCTCCACAAAAGAGAAAGAGTATTTTTGGGTTTCATGGTCACTTTAGGGCCAATGTTTGTAATGATAGCAGCCCATCTATACATGACTTTGGGCAAGTGTATTTTTATTTTTTCTATGTACATCTGATAGGCATTGATGCTTACTTCCCCATGATGGAGGAGAAAACATGCACAGCTTATAACTTTTTGCAAAACCACTTGCCACATGACATTCTCAAACAGTAGTTGGGAAGACTGCGTAATATCCACTTGGAGAACCTTTGGTACCATCCAAAATTGCACATAGATTTCAGCATTTTTCTGATTTGGATGCCAAATGGTGATGATGTGCCATTCATCTTGAATGGAATGGTTTGGGTTGGCATGTCTCATGATTTTGGAGGAAGGGTCCTTGGAGACTCAATCTTCTTCTTGCCATTAAAGGGAAATCATGTTGCATCCTAGGATCATCATGCCCTCTACACTTATCACAAGTGGAGAGGAGGACAACATGGGATAGGCCCTCTTGCCTATCATGTTCATTTATTCAGCCCACCTTCACTTCAAGAGCCAAAGGTGGAGGAGATTCTTCATGAGTTGCCATGTTGGAGGGTGACTCATTTCATATGGATGATAGCTTGGTGGTGGAGGTTTCACTTGGGAATGAGGATTTCCCATGTATTTCATACTCCATGCCTTGAGAGGACTTCTAGACGGAACATAGTTGTCTCCTTGAGCATGTTACTTTTCCATGAGGATAGCCATTTGTGATGTGCACCAAATTGTGGTTTGTTTTGCTTGGGAGAGGCACTATGGAGTTTCATTGTTGAGACAACATCTTATTCTTTGGAGAGCTCATCATATGGGGGTACTACAGGAGGAGGGAAGGAAACTTTCCAGTTCTATCCTTGTAGTTGCTTGAGGACAAGCAAAATTTGGGAGGGGAGGACTGTAATATTCCTAAAATTAGCATGCAGCTAATAGGAATATTAGATTTTGATTTTTGCACCTAGTAGATGAATAAATGGGAAAAGGACCCATATTTAACTTGTATTGACATAAAATCCCTCTTGGTGTGAAAAGGGGATAATTTGGTGGCTGGATTTTTCACTTCCCATGTGTGAACAGGAAAAGGATAATGTTGATTCAGTCAAGTTGACCAAGTCAACAACGCTGCCTAAGAGGGTGTGGCTTGCTTGGTCGCATGCTTGGTTTCAAGTGTGATGGTATCGGTGTGGTTTCTTGATAGTGGTGTGTCTTTCCATATGACCGGAGACAAATATTTGTTTAGTGATCTGGAGGAAAAGGATATTGGAGTGCACATCGAGATGGGCGATGATGGTAGATACATTACAACTGGTATCGGGACCATTTCCTTTGACAGGGAGTCCGGTAAACCTTTCAACTTGAAGGATATCATGCATGTTCCAGGATTGAAGAATAATCTTATCTCCGTGGCGATGCTAGAAGACAAGGGTTATGATGTTGTTTTTAGCGAGGGGAAATCTTTCCTGTGCCATAAAACAGCTGGTCAAACCAGGAGGATAGGGATTCGAGTTAAGAATCTTTATCAATTGCAGGTAGATGGCTGCGCTACAATGGCAGGAAAAGCAGAAGGAGTGGTGAGCCGACATGAGGGAGAATTGTGGCACAGGATATTAGGCCATCTTCACCATGGCGCTTTGAAAAATTTGTAGCATATTTCTACTGGGCTTCCCAAAGGTACACTTGCACAGTCAGATCAGTGTAAGGGATGTACTTTGGGAAAATTTTTGAAGGCCACTTTTCATGAGAAGGATAGTCATGCTTAGACAATCCTTGAGAGAATTCACACAGACATGTGTGGACCTTTCTCAGTTGCTTCAACAGCAAAGCACAGGTATTATGTGATATTTGTTGATGACTTTTCTCGTAAGTGTTGGATCTTCTTCATTCACAAGAAGAGTGAGACATACTCAAATTTTGTGAGTTCAAGGCGTTGATTGAGAAAGAGTCAGGGAAGCAAGTGAAAGTTCTCCGAAGCGATAATGGTGGTGAATACATCTCTAGCGAATTCAAATACTTCTGTAGTAAAGAAGGAATTCGAAGAGAACTCATAGCACCTCATAACCCACAGCAAAATGGGGTCGCTGAGAGGAAGAACAGAATGATCATGGGTGTTGCATAGGCAATGTTGCATGATCAGGGCCTTCCCATACACTTGTGGGCTGAGGAATGCAACAATGTATTTTATGTGCAAAACCGTTGTCCTCATAGAGTACTTGGCATGAGTACACCCGAAGAGGCGTTTTCTGGTAAGAATCATGATATTTCTCATTTGAAGATTTTTGGCTCACATGTTTGCATTCATGTGACGAAGGATGCTAGGAAGAAGCTGGAGCCAACCGCATAGGTTGGGATACTTGTGGGGTACACAGAAACACCCCAAATTTATCATGTGTATTTTCTAGACAGTCGGATGACTGTCGTGCGATGGGATATCAAATTTCATGAGGAGAAAGCCATGAAGTTGTCGCTTGAGAGGGAGCTACACTTACATGCAGAGGAGGAGCTACTTGTTCCTAAAGATGAGCCTCAAGATGTGGATCAGCCACAAGAGGAGGTTCATGGAGTGGAAGAAACCACTCATGCAGCGCTAAACATCAGAGGGCAGAAGCGCACTACAGAAGCTGAGCGACTAAATCTTGATGCAGTGCAAAATGTAGGAGTTCCTATATCATAGCGCAAACAGAGATAGTCACCTGACCAATTTACTGGATACATGGCTCTGATGAGCAAGTGTATCGTGACGGAGCCATCCTCTTTCGAGGAAGCTGTGGAGAATCCTGCATGGGTAGATGCCATGGTGAAAGAGTATGATTTGATTGTCAAAAACAATGCATGGGAGATTGTCCCAAGGCCGAAAGGGAAATCAGTGGTAGGTTCGAGATGGATCTACAAATTGAAGCAAGATGCTAATGGGAGCGTTGAGAAGTATAAGGAAAGATTTTTTTCCCAGGGCTTCTCACTGATTGAGGGGATCAACCATGAAGAAACCTTTGCACTTGTAGCAAGATATTCTTCCATACAGACCATCCTTGCTCTCTCAGCGCAGATGGGTTGGCACATTCATCATATGGATGTGAAGACTACATTCCTCAATGGAATAATTGAGGATGAGGTGTACATTGAGCAGCCTGAAGGATTCAAAATCTTCAGTAGCGATTCACATGTGTGCAGGCTCAAAAGAGCGCTGTATGGGCTAAAACAAGCACCTCGTGCTTGGAACACATGGATAGACAGTTATTTCACCGGACTTGGTTTCGCCAAGAGTGAGGTGGATCCAAACCTATACCAGATTGTGGTGGAGGGTAAGCTTTTGATCATTGTGCTTTATGTATATGATTTAATACTAACGGGTGATGAAATGTTGATACACTCATGCAAGGCAAATCTTGCAAAGGAGTTCGAGATGAAGGACTTTGGCCCCCTTCATTATTTCCTAGGATTGGAAATTTGGCAACGGAAAGTTGAATTGTTTGTGTCTCAAGGCAAGTACTCCCGGGAGATACTGGAGAAGTTTCACATGCAAGGCTGCAAGCCTATCGACACTCCTCTTCCTAGTGGTTGGAGGAAGGAGGATGCTACATCGACAGAGGTAGTGGATGCCACTTTTTATTGACAGTTGGTCAGTTCGCTCATGTATTTAGTCAATACAAGACCGGACGTATGCTATGCTATGAACCAACTTTCAGAAGCGATGGTGAAGCCTACCAAGCTCTTTTGGAAGGCAGGAAAGCATGTCCTGAGGTATCTCAGGGGCACATCTGAGTATGGATTGTGGTACAGACAGTCGGATGAGGTGAAGTGTTGGGGTCCTTGTTTTTGTTTAGTTTTGAAATCTTGGCCAAGACATTTTGAGTTTTGACTCTTTTTGAGTTGCAGAATAAATACACATGGCAACCGCGACCGCGCCGCAACTACCAGGAGTTGCGGAACTACCAAGGCAGCGCGAAAGCACTCGATAGCTGGAGATAGAACAGAGACAAGTGCAGATGAAGGAAACACAGCAGAAAACAGAAAGTGGAACACGCAGACATCAGAAGAGAAGTTGAGAGAAGCCGAAGTGAAGACGCAGAGGAGCCGATAGTCGCGAGGGCGGGTGAATAAATAACAGTCACTCGGCTGAAAAGGTTGTTAAAATGCTGAGAGTCGAATAGATGCTGAAGAGGTTGCGAGGCTCGAGACAGAGAAAGACGCACAGGGCGTCTGCGGAGGATTCATGCATGTTCTTCATAGGTTTTCTTATCTTCTATTCTACCTTTCTGTTCTGTAACCCGTCTGTATCAGATTTGTAGCCATTGGTGGGAATGCCATGTAATCATGTATTGGGCCAAGAGATTAATACAATGGAAGGTTACTGTCTCAATAGGATGTTCATGTGCATGTAATGCGTTTATGCTGGTTTAAAATTTTATTTATGAATGTCTGAATGTTTATTAAGTGATCTTGCGCATATAACTTTGTATACGAATGGATGCACTGTCTTTCTTTAGTTGTGGATTCGTTCCTTGCCATTGATCTCATCCCCTTTTCCATGTGGTTGTGGCACGCCTCGGGTGAGACGCACTGCTCTCCAGAGCAGGGTGAAAATGCCGGCGTGTTCCTAGACTACACCGGACCCCTTTGTTGGCCACAACTCTTGAACCTGGGTCTTGTCCGTGAGACCTGACTTCTCGCCAACAAATGGTTCCGTTGTCGGGACCTGCATGTTCTGAGGGGATCTAGATCATGGTATCGAGGATTTTTGAAGGAGCAATACGGCGATGGTGGGATGATCATCTTGACCAGTTCATTGCTCAGCAAGCAAAACTGACCAAGAAAAAGGAGGCGACGATCAAGGAGCTTGTTCTTTTCTCTGACGCAGCCAGTGATACGTACGAAATTTTCCGGGGAAGGTTCCCTACGGACCTTTACAATTGGTTGCGGAGGTTACGAGCGACGCTGCCCCAAGAAGGCTTGAGGAAGATAAACCGCAGGTGGATGCACGACGACCTCATGGCACTGCATCGGGTAGATACTGAACTAACCCGCGCAGTGGATTTTTGGGTAAGGACCACGTTGGAAGGATACGCTGTGGAGTTTGCTACTGAGTGCTACCAATCCTTCTCGAAGGCCGAGGCTGTTTTTCACTCAGGGCTGAGGGGGAAGCTGTTGAAGGAGATTCCGCTGTGGATCAAAGCCCTGATGGTGGATGAAGGGTTGATTGAATTCCACAAAACGAGTATGGAAGCATAAACCACCCGTACTAGGGGAAGGATTAAGGGGACCGATGTTGTGTAGACTGTGAGAGTGGGGAGCAGGGGATGGACGTTGAGGCCGCATGCAAGTTGCGGGAGCTACGTGTGCATCGGCGGGCATAGATCGCCGATAGGTGGCGAAGAAGGGTAATGAGAGATTTGAAGAGAAGAGAGATCGAGAGGAAGAATCAGAAGGAGGCGCCTCAGAGGACGGGAGTTATGGGTTGGATACCCAGAAAGAAGACGGGACAGCAGCGGAAGTGTAGTGGGTGCATGGGAGCTCAGCAATGCGAGGAAGAGAGATCATGACTAAGGAAGATAATGGAAATATGCAGCCCGAAGAGAGTTCCGATGATGAATGGCACGGCGTGATGCAACAGATGTTTCAAGATCAGACGGCACCCACCCCTCCAAGCAGCGCTACTTCCCACCTTCCGCATGGCCAGGATCCCGACCTTCCCCTGGTACTTTATCAACCTTTAAGAAATATTTTTATTCAGTTACAAGCATTAAGTCAGTCATACAGTAGTTCAGCAGCGTCGGTAACGCCCAGTAACAGCAGCGTTACTAGTAGTAGTATTTTCCCTAGAGGGACCGTTACGCAACCAGGACCGGGAGGTTTTATCTTGGTTAATTCTCCGCAAGTACACATGGTTGGATCTTTCACCCGGTATCCAGAGTTCTCTGGCCGGGGCAATGATGACGTAGAACAACACTAGTACCTGTGCGAAGCCATCTGGAGGGCCCGCCAGACGCCAGATGCAGGGAAGTTAATAGAATTCCAAACCACGCTCAAAGAGAGGGCTCTGCGATGGTTTATCAAGTGGTCTGAGGCGCATCCTAACCCTGTAATTGCGGACGTGAAGCGGGATTTTGTCCGCGAATTCAAGCTTCCCCAGACAGACCAGCAGGGCCTGTCCGAGCTGTGGGAAATTAAGCAGAAGGAAGGTGAGACCGTGTGGGAGTTGATGCGGCAATTCAAGGATGCGATCGGGAAACTCAGCTACCCGATCGATCCAAACCACCAGAGGGACTGGTTCATCAAGGCTCTGCTCCCCTTGACACGAACCCCTCTTACTCAGCAGAAGATTGATAATCTGCAGGACGCTTTGGAGCAGGCCATGAAGATTGAAGCCATGGCGGGCTACCCCCAGGAATATCGGGGGGGGGGAGGGGGGGTGGCCCCGCAAGACCCTTCTTTGGTAGGGTTGCAACACCAGATTGCCAGCTTGAACGAAAAGCTCAAGGAACTTCAGCCGGTGAGACCAGCGCGACCGAATGTTTGGTGTACACATTGCCTGGTCGAGGGCCACGTCGCAACCGAATGTCCTCGGTTGCGCGGCACAGGAGCAGGACCCTCGGTCGCAGCAATCCAGGGGGGTCCACCACCAGGGGGTGGTGCGGGGATGAACCTGCAGGGAGTCTACCAGCCGCAACAGACCTTTGCGGGGTTCCCACCGCAACCGGGGTCCTCCACCACAGAGTACTGTGAGATTTTCCGGACGATGGGGCATCCTCCTCGGATGTGCCCGATATTACAGAAGTACTCCACGGTCCCGAATAATGTATACTGCGAATTTTGTGTGTCCACGACTCACAATACTGAGCAGTGCAGGGCTCTCGACGCACTTGCGGACCGACTGGACCGTCCCTCCTACAGGGTGAACGAGGCTCCAAGAGGAAGAGGCGGAGGCATGCGGGGAGGCCGCACAGGCGGACGCGATCCGGTAAAATGCTACAACTGTGACCAGGAGGGTCATGTGGCTCGAGAATGTCCCCTTCCGCGACGACCCTGGTGTTCCCAGTGCCGGGTCAACGCCCATGCTACAGAAGACTGTCCGGAGCTCATCAAGAAGTGGGAAGAATGGGTGAGGCAGAGGGGAGCGAATCTGATAAACTCAGAACCACGCAGTACCGCAACCTCTGACATGCAGAATGTTGCGATAGTAACACGGGGTGGAAAGAAGACTGGAGACGATGCCCACGAGAAGGAGCCAGCACGAGTGGTTCGGCCGGCATCCCCAAAGAAGTTGATCAGGCCCGAGGTCCAGAAGAAGTATTTCCAGGAGGCGGTTGAGGCATTCGCCCAGTTGCGGAACGAGGGAGGGTTGGAGGAGCCCAGGCGGCCGGAATCCGGTGCGCAGAACGTCGCAGATACTGTGGTCGAGGATTGGCTCCGGCTATTCCTCAGGATTGTTGATAACGCTGTGCTGCGGCAGCAGCTCAAGCATGCTTTGGACGGAGCGCTGCAGGGGCGCACAGAACCTAGAGATCCGGCGGACGCTAGCCCTCAATACGTGCAACGTGTCAAGCGGAACAAGCAACGAATAGGCAAAGAATTCCGGCTTAACACGCAAGTCGCAAGGTTCCAAATCAGCGACACCATGTTGGACTTGGGGTCCGACGTCAACATACTGCCACGAAAGACATGGGAGGCTCTTGGAAGGCCGCGGTTAGCCTACTCACCCATCCAACTCAGGATGGCGAATCAGTACTGTATTTTTCCAATCGGCCGGCTCGAGGGAGTCGAGGTCGACATTGCGGGGGTGAAGACATACACCGATTTTGAAGTTATTGATATCATGGGTGACAAGGATCCCTATCCGGCCTTACTCGGCATTGATTGGGCTTTTGAGAATTACGCCATCATCGACCTCAAGAAGGAGCTAATGATCTTTGAGGATGGGGAGGTACGGGTCACCCAGCCTCTCGACCCGTATCAGGGCCCGCAATATACAGAAACAGTGGACAATCGGGAGGATGCTCAGATAATGGACCATCTCTATCAGATGACTGCAGGGAAGCGGGACGATTATATTAACCCGACCGCAACTGGCTCTGTCAGTTGGCGGAGTGTATAGAGCTCGGAGCTCGGATCCGAACTCGCTTGGGAAGACTGGCAGCAAGGGGGATATGAGACCACCACGCGGAGATGTGCCTCCATCGCTCAGGTCCGGTGGGTAGGGACTGAGATCCGCGGATATCCCACATTATCAAACATGCAAGCAGTCAATACTTTTATTGCCAAACTGGAAGATCGGGTCCCAGCTGAAAGCCGGATGGCCCTTTTGGATGTGGCCTTGCATTCAACATCGGCTCGATGGTGGAAAAATCACCGCAACACTCTATTACGATGGGAGTGTGTGGTGGATGCTCTGCGGGCACGCTTTAAAGAGGATGAAGGACCCGCCAGCACGCTTAAGTATCATGGGAATTCAGACCCGTGACACCATTTGCGGGCCTGCGAAGAAAAGTGGCGTAGCCCCCGGTACCCTGAGGAGCTGTGGGTCCACAGGTTTATCCACTCTCTGGGCACCATTCCCCAGGCCTGGTACCTGGAGGAAGAGCGGAAACGAGAAACCCGCTCTTGGCAGGCAGTTGCGGACAAGTTCGTTTTAAGCTTCTCGTTCGAAGGGGAGACGGCGCAGGAGTCTCAGGCCCTACAGGCAATCAAGGAGGTCTTGTTTTTCCACCAGCCTAAGCCTGATAAGGGCCCGGCTGTGTCACGACCTGAGGTCAGGCGTGAGTTGGTCTGTCACTGAATTGATGGCGATCCGGAGGACGATAATTTGGAGGACCTCAGGCATCTCTATTTTGACGAAAAGGAAGGAGATCGGAGCATCAGTGAAGAGTCGACGACTGAAGGAGTCCATTTACAGCCGCTCAAGACAAAAAGACTGAACATTGGAATGGGCGAGAAACCTAAGCTCGCAACGGTGGGAGATTACTGGGACGAAGAGACAACAAAAGAAATTTTCAGCCTCCTCCGGGAATATGAATATTTGTTTCCGTCATCAGTTGCGGACCTGAAGGGGATCAAGGGGGATCTGGGTGAGATGTGCATCACACTGAAACCGGGGGCCAGTCCGGTGAAGCACCGACCCTACCGGTTGAATCCACGTATAAAAGAGAAGGTCAAGATGGAGATTGACAAGATGCTGGCTGCAGGTCTCATCTTTCCAGTAGAAGAAGCAGAATGGGTGAGTCCCATTGTCATCCAGAACAAGAAGGACAAAGCAGAGATCCGGGTCTGTGTAGACTACCGGAGCTTGAATAATGCTTTTATCCACAACCCGTTTCCCACTCCCTTCAGCGATGAAGTTCTAGATCATGTCGCAGGAAATGAAGCTTATTCCTTCACTGATGGGTTTTCAGGCTACCATCAGGTGCGCATCGCCGAGGAAGACAAAGCAAAGACGACATTCACCACTGAGTGGGGATCATTCACATACCATGTTATGCTGTTTGGTCTGAAGAACGCACCGGCTGTGTTTTCCCGGATCATCATTGCTGCTTTCCGGGAGTACATTCACAAGTTCCTGGAAGTCTACATGGACGATTGGACTGTTTACAGCCTACTGAAGAAACACGCCTCCCTGTTGCGTGTTATGTTCGACCGGTGTCGCCAGCTGCAGATTTCCTTGAACTTGAAGAAATGTATTTTTGCAGTACCATTCGGCACACTCTTGGGCCACGTGGTGTGCAAGCAAGGGGTCTACGTTGATCCTGCCAAGGTCACGGTCATCGTCCACATGGAGGCCCCCGAGACCGTGAAGCAGTTGCGGGCACTGCTCGGGCACACAGGATACTACAGGCGGTTTATCTGCAACTACGCCAAAATTACGGCCCCTCTGGAGAAACTGTTGCGGAAGTCAGAAGCGTTTGAGTGGACGGCGGAGTGCAGGAAGGCACTTGACACATTGAAAGAGAAGTTGGCGACGGCACCCATACTGGTTCATCCCGACTGGGATAAGCAGTTCCATGTGCACATTGATGCGTCCGGAATTTCACTTGGCGCTGTATTGGCGCAACCCGGGGAAACGACAGTTGACCACCCCGTGTACTTCGCCAGCCGACGGTTATCGAATGCGGAGAAGAACTACACCACGATCGAGCAGGAGGCATTGGCGATGGTGTACTCTCTCCAGAAGTTCCGCCACTATCTTCTGGGCGGCAAATTCACATTTTTCACGGACCATTCTGCATTGAAATATCTGGTAAATAAGCATGTGTTAGAAGGAAGAATCTGTCGATGGCTTTTACTTTTTCAGGAGTTCACGTTTGAGGTGATTTTCAAGCCTGGCAGGCTGAATGTTGGTCCCGATCACTTATCCAGGTTGGAGACGGGAGAGAATGAAGGCCCATTGGACGATCAGCTTCCGGATGCTAACCTCTTTCGAGTTGAAGCAGTACCAGATTACCTGGCTGACATTGCCACGTATCTGACCACGGGACAGTGCCCTGAGGATTACACCCCGCTTCAGAAATGCCACCTTGTTGTCCAGGCAGCCGACTACCAATTGATCGCAGGGCAGCTATACAAACTGGGGCTTGATGAGGTGTTGCACAGGTGTGTTCTTGACCATGAACGGGAAGCAGTAATGTGGGAATGTCATAGTGGTGTTGCGGGAGGGCATGTGGGTGCGAAACCCACTGCCAGAAAGGTGCTCCAGGCTGGCCTATGGTGGTCGACGATACATGTAGACTGTAAAGCCTATCTGAAGCATTGCGATGTTTGCCAGAGGACGGGAAGGCCTTCGCACCGGGACGAGCTTCCGCTACACCCAGTGCATGTGTTGCGGCCATTTGAGAAGTGGGTTGTTGATTTCGTAGGCCTCATCGCACCAATCGCTCGACATTCCAAGGCTTGGTACATCATTACCGCAACGGATTACCTCACACGGTGGGCTGAGGCGACAGCGGTACGCGACTGCTTGGCAGAGACCACTGCCTGGTTCATTTTTGAACACATCATCAGCCGCTTTGGCTGCCCACGGATTTTGACCAGCGATCAGGGTACGCATTTCATTAATGCCACGGTCAAGTCACTACTGGCCACATTTATGATTCAGCATCATAAAAGCAGCTCGTACCACCCGCAGGCCAATGGTACGGTGGAAGCCTTCAACAAGATTCTTGAGAAGGGCTTGACTAAAATCTGCAACGCTCAGCGCGACGATTGGGACGAGCGCCTCCCAGCGACCTTATGGGCCTACCGGACCACAGTGAAATGTTTGACCAACCAGACACCATTCCAGTTGGTGTATGGCTGGGAAGCTGTGATTCCCGCCGAGTTCACGGTACCCAGTTTTTTGATCGCAACATCCCTTCAATTCTCAGAAGAGGCATCACTTCGGGAATGCCTCCAGGAGCTACAGGAGCTGGATGAGGCCCAATTCCTCATGGAATTCCACCAGAAGTTTCAGAAGGCCAGGCAGAAAGCGTGGAACGACCGCCACATCAAAACTAAGGCCTTCCAAGTTGGAGGCAAAGTTCTTTTGTACGACATCCGGTTCCAGAAGTTTCCAGGCAAGCTCCAGATGCACTGGTTGGGACCGTACTTTGTCATCGAGATCCGCGACTCAGGCGTCGTTCGGTTGGCACAGCTGGACGCCACAGTTCTTCCCGGATGGGTGAATGGTGCACACCTGAAACCCTACCAGGAGTATGTATCTTTCACGTTTCATCAATAACTCTCGCTTCCGAGAGAACCCGTAGAGTAGCTTAGTTGAATAACTCTCCCGCAACCGGGATGAGCGTAGGTAGTCTCTTTCGTTCACATGTAATCAGTCAAATAAACAGTCAGTTGCGGGAACCTTACTGCAACCGACTGTGGTCGGGGCGGGCCAGTCCAGCGTGTCGCAATGCCAGTCCAGCATGTCGCCGCTCCAGTCCAGCGTGTCGTTCACGTAGGATCCATCCTCGTGCTAGTGTCAGTCCAGGTCATTTCTGTCAGTCCTTTTGTCAGTCCGTAGGATCGCTCAGATTTGTTCATAAATTACCATAATAGATAGTAATCATACCGTAATCATTTTCCATCACCCACAGTTCCCTCAGCCGTCGAGTCCGCTCATCTTCCCATGACGCCGTCAGCAACTGTCAGATTACATACAGGCACGTGATTGATCGCACGATTATCGCAGCCTCGAAGGATAGCAAGAATTAATTGCCGTTATGGAGTCTCATCAACTCCGCGCGTGCCAGCGGATGCCATAATTTGCATGAATATCAACAGCACGAGAATGACGGACCAGTTCAATTTGGAAGTTGCAGCGTCTCCAGAGCATTTGCAGCATCGAAGCACACCGCATTCAGCAGAGAACTCCAGAAGAACACTCCAAGTTTACCAGCGTCGCGCCAAGATGCCGAGGGCTATCGTATCTGTCCCTGAACCAGCGTTAGAAAGTAGAATTCACCGCGTAGAGTCGCTGGTCGGCAAGTATGACAATGCAGCATGTATGGACGCCAACTTGTCCGACCCGGCTGAGTTTCCTCACCTCCATTGGCAGACCTACATGGAGCACCATTACACGCCAGGCAACAGCTCCAACAGTTGGATGCGACAAGAATTCAGGGGCCTGCAGCAGTCGACCTTGATGCATTTTAGGTCTCTTCCAGTTTTCGGAACTACGGGACCGGCTCTGCAATGCACCCGGTTCCTCCTTAGTCGGATACAGAACGGGTCCCTGTGGCTCAATGAAGAAATCCCAATTCATGCTGAAGACATTCATCGGCTTACAGGGCTGTCTCAAAATGGTGTAGATGTCTCCGCTGCTGGCCAGACATCCTTCAAGCATGCCCAAAAGTCGGGTGACTCTGACCTGTACACCAAGTATGGCACTCGCCGGGGTGGCAAAGGTGCCAAAATTGACCTGATCAACAAACCAGAAATCCGGTTCGCTTGCTACCTGATCGCTAGCAAGACGATGCGCCACTATACGAAGGAAGAATGCACCCTGGACACAATTTCCATTGCAGAGCACTGCACCCGGGGCGCCAAGTTGAATTGGTGCTCTTTCGTGTTGAAGGAACTCTTCGCGGCCTGCGAAGAAAATTATAGGCGTACCACCAGTTTCATTTACGGCTACTTGATCCTAGCCTTCGCCATGTGGAAATGGCACCTCCCTCCCATCCGGGAGCCGGCGGAGACGACCATAAGCCAGCCTCTTGCGATGAAATACACCCCCTGGCAGGTGTCCATGGATCCCAGCACCAAACAGGTGAACGCGGCAGCGTTCCGGGCGTGGTACGGGATGATGACCGATGTTGTGGCCAACCAGAAACGGGTGCCCAGGCATTTTTTGGATGAGTACAGTGAGCAGGTGTGGTTTGGGGTCAGCCACAGGCACACCTTCCTCCGCCCAACTTGCGTGTCGGACACCACCTTTCACATGGCGCCCCTCCAGTTCCAGCTGAATGACGACACCTTTCACCGAGAGGTTTCTGCGTGGCCAGGGGTCGTCAAGCACGTCCGCGACGGGATCACCCGCTATAACTTTGAGGGGATGCTGTCGGCACAGCGGCCTGCCGCGACTGGCGCAGCGGGGTCCTCACAGGTTGCGGCGGACCCTCCACAAGAAGCAGCTAAGACCGCACCGGATCTGCCTGAAGCGCTGGTCCCGATCATCGAGCACCTCAATGACCAGGTACGACGACTTAATGTGGCCACCCAAGTTGCCTCAAGTGGTGCCCCTATATTTCCCTCTTTTGCTGAATTTCATATTAATCGGTCTCGTGTTCCCTCCAACACCGCCCCCCTCATTTCCCCCATTCCCACTAACCTGTTCACTTCTGCCACCCCCCTCATCACACCAATGGGTGAACCGGGCCCCGAACCTGATTCCTCCGACCCACCTCCATCCAAGAGGGCCCGCATTGCTGTCACAGATCCAGTGGTAGATCTTACGGATGATGATCCACCAGCCACTCCGCCCACATCAACTTTGATTCCGGAGGAACCTCTGATCGATCCGGCAGAGTTCCTCAACCTTCGCCTCCCTCCCACTTCTTTCACTCCGTCCACCGCTCCCACCGGCCGACCACCTGCCACCTCCCCCAATCCATCCAACTCATCAGCCACTGTGTCAGATTCGTTGATCCAGGAAATTTTCATAGGTGACCACGGGGTGGAAGTCACCTCCAGTACTGCAGCCATGGTACCACCGGTTGACCCCGTGGCCACGGCCCAGGACCCTCATGCTACTATATCTACCAGGTTCACGAATGGGGGGGCTGATTCGGCTGCCCCTCCCCCAGAGCAGACCACGCAGCAAGACCGGCCAGAGTCCGAGATGGCCACTTCAGTGCAGCAGCAGACGCCGGTCCATCCTCCAGAAACTTCCAGCCGACCAGCGGCCAGCAACCAACCTTCGCAGGAGAGGGTGCCGGAGCAGGGCACACCCAGCACGACCAATACAGAACAATGGAGTCTAGCACAGCTGTACCTGCTCATTCAGTGGGCGGCCCTCAAGGCCGAGCAGATTCACATAGAGTTACAGCGGCGGTGCACCGAGCAGCGGAATCAGATCACGGCGCTTACTGAACAGCGTAATCAGTTGCTGCGGGAGAAGACCAACCTCCAGGAGCAGGCCAACATTGCTATTCAGGCGCTCTCCAGCGTATGGCCTGCTGCAAGGGCTCACTCTGCCCCACTTCCTGCCAGTATAGAGGAGGACAGTATAGCACTACAGGCTCACCACCTCAGGGAAGTTTTCACTATTGTTTGCAGGGAGAATCAGGAACTCCAAGCGGCGTTAGCCGCATGGCCTACCCTTCCAGTTCCACCCAGTGACCATTCAGAACAGGTGACTGCCAAGCAGACGCAGGCAGTCAGTATGCAAGCAACTTTCCATTCCACTGCAGCCGCGGCTTCTGCCCTTCTACGCAGTTTGCAGGAGTGCTCACTCGCGTTAACTGTCAAGACGCCGCCTATCGCTGCCCAGCTGCAACAAATCTCCCACGACATTCAGGCGACCATGGACCCAGCAAGGTTAGATCAGCTCTACGCCCAGTCGGACGAGCTGGAACTTCACATGCAACAGACTGAGGCCGAATCGGCAGCGGCCAAACACTTCATCCAGAAAATTCATCCGCCCCTTCGCGCCCATGCTGATGCTATGCACCAGCTGGATGCCAAGGCCGAAGCCCAGCTCGCCACGCTGTTCGGGGCTGCCCCGACGCCCATAGACGAAGCCGCCGCCAACCGAATCTCTCAAGAAGCCGACCTGCTTATGCAGGAATGGCAGTAAGCAGTGGTGGCCTTCACAGAGCTTAGAGATACAGCGCTCCGCCGGGTCCCGGAGTTGGGGCCCTTGTTTGAACAACCAAGTGGCGGAGCATAGCAGGAAAGGGCACAGGGTGAAGGCACAGCAGAGCAGAGTACGGGTGCCAGCGGGGCAATGGAAATAGAAACTGTTATTTGTGATTGACTCGCGGACGAGTCAAGGAATTGTGGTCGGGGCCTGTTGGGGCCCTTGTTTTTGTTTAGTTTTGAAATCTTGGCCAAGACATTTTTAGTTTTGACTCTTTTTGAGTTGCGGAATAAATACACATGGCAACCGCAACCGCGCCGCAACTACCAGGAGTTGCGGAGCTACCAAGGTGGCGCGAAAGCACTCGATAGCTGGAGATAGAACAGAGACAAGTGCAGATGAAGGAAACACAGCAGAAAACAGAAAGTGGAACACGCAGACATCAAAAGAGAAGCTGAGAGAAGCCGAAGTGAAGACGCAGAGGAGCCGATAGTCGCGAGGGCGGGTGAATAAATAACAGTCACCCGGCTGAAAAGGTTGTTAAAATGCTGAGAGTCGAATAGATGCTGAAGAGGTTGCGAGGCTCGAGACAGAGAAAGACACGCAGGGCATCTGCGAAGGATTCATGCATGTTCTTCATAGGTTTTCTTATCTTCTATTCTACCTTTCTGTTCTGTAACCCGTCTGTATCAGATTTGTAGCTATTGGTGGGAATGCCATGTAATCATGTATTGGGCCAAGAGATTAATACAATGGAAGGCTGCTGTCTCAATAGGATGTTCATGTGCATGTAATGCGTTTATGCTGGTTTAAAATTTTATTTATGAATGTTTGAATGTTTATTAAGTGATCTTGTGCATATAACTTTGTATACGAATGGATGCACCGTCTTTCTTTAGTTGCGGATTCGTTTCTTGCCATTGATCTCATCCCCTTTTGCATGTGGTTGCGGCACGCCTCGGGTGAGACGCACTGCTCTCCAGAGCAGGGTGAAAATGCCGGCGTGTTCCTAGACTACACCGGACCCCTTTTTTGGCCACAACTCTTGAACCTGGGTCTTGTCCACGAGACCTGACTTCTCGCCAACATGAAGCTGCATCGCTTCACTGATGCAGATTGGGCAGGAAGCCCAACGGACAGAAAGAGCACATTTGGAGGGATTTTTAGTGTCGTATCTACAGCAGTTTCTTGGTACAGCAGGAAACAAAGATTCGTTGCACTCAGTTCAGTGGTGGCCGAGTGCATGGCAGCAATTTTGGATGCATGCGAGGCTATATGGATGAGGAAGATCCTGGTCGGTTTGTTCGGTTCTCATTAGATCCTACTGTGATATATTGTGATAATTAGATTTGCATTAAACTCTCGTTTAATCCAGTATTTCATGATAGATCTAAAAATATTGACATCCGGTACCATCATATCAGAGATTGTGTGCAGCGGAGGATCATGTTGCTTTCTTACATTCCTATGGAAGATCAAGATGCAGATATTCTGACGAAGGCGCTCACTAGGAGAAAATTTGAACACCATAAAGACAGGATCGGGGTGGAAGATAATCCCTATCTTGTTGAGAGGGAGTTTTGTGATTCAACAAGATGATGAGCATAGTGAAAAGAGTCGCCTTCACTAAGTGGGCCCTGCAGGCTATTTTTGGCGCAAAGTCTATTTTTAGACTATGTTTATTTTTAGACATGTCAGTCATATTCTATGAGTTGCAGGATGCTATTTGTGGATGGTTGGTCAAGTTGGAAAAATATATGGACTTCTATTTTTAGAAATTTTGGGCGAAGTCTTTTTTTAGACTGCCAGTCTAAAAATAGACATGTCGGATATTATTAGCTCTTAATAATATTTGGACTCTAAACATTATCTTATTCTCTTGGAGCACTGACATTCAGTTAACAGATTCTTCAAATCAGCTAGCTGAAGGAATTACGCAATTCCTAGAGCTACTGGTGTTTCATGCATGGATAGATAGTCAAAGAAGTTGTTAAGACCCTTGTGCATGCCTTCCAATTCATCGTCAATGCAATAAACAATGGGACTTATATCTTAATAATGTCTAACACAGTTACAACACAACACCTCATGGATAGGCATCAGGTTTTGTATCACTTTCAAGCTATAGACCAAGTAATAAATATTTCGATAGAAGAATTCAAGAAAGAACATCGTAATATTTTATTTTATAGTACTTGAACCATCAAACAAGGTTGGATCAATTCCTTTTGGACTCCATCTACTAGCCCAATAGTCATATGTGGAACCGATCATTTCCAAAAAACCGGTCATTTTTAAAACTCATACCTATTTCCCCACTCTGGATGGCATATATCTATGATATTATAGATAGAACGTTCCATAATGGATAACGAATGAAATGCATGTGCATGTCATTTATCTCTGATGGGTTAAACCCAATTTACTAATTTGGATCTCAATTTGTAGACATGAACTTTTATATAATTTTTCATATCGCAATGCAGAATCAATATGTAGTCTTTTCAAACATTAAAGATCAATTCAAGACAACAATATTTTCAACATGTTGCACTCACCTTCATTTGTAAGATCTTTATCCTTAATGAAAATTGAATTAATGCCATCACATTCCAAATTATTGCGAGATAGAACCTATAAAAAAAAAAAAAAAAAAAAAAAAAAAAAAAAAAAAAATTGTCACTGCTTTGATATAGAAAAAATAAATAAATAAATGCTAGGTGATTGATTTTAAGTACTGATGTGATTATTGTCATTGTAGCATCTCAAAAATGACTTAATACTTTGCCCTCATGAAAACACATCAAACTCTGACCTCATACTCAAGATTCTCTAAATCACCATCAACATCTCAAATACATTTATGAAATGAAAAAATTCAAATGAGAGGGACTAAAACCTTTTGGCAGCAAGTGTACTCCTATGATGCTTCATCAACAACCCCTCTTCCCATGTATACTCCAAGTAATGCAACCAAGGCCTGAAAACTTCAGCAAATCAATTGTCTTATGACCAGTCTGAAATCTGCAACAGGGGTCTTACAACAACAATGCATAATTAGCTTAATAATGACAATACACTTTCACAATAGTTATCTTCATACAAATCACAATAGCTGTTAGCTCACTATAACCCAGACATACTAGTAGCATCTCAACAATGACTCAATACTCTGCCCTCATGAAAAGACATCAAACTCTGACCTCATACTCAAGATTCTCTAAATAAACCATCAACATTTCAAATATATTTATGAAATTACAAAAATAAGTAGCAATACATTTCATTATGACACTCTGTCATTTAGCATTATCAACCTTGCAAACACAATGGCATGCATATGTTGACACTCTTATTCATTCACCTCTACAATAATAGAATTTTTATAAGCATATAAAAATACAAACACAACAAGTACACAAGTCTCGAACATCTGATCTATGTGTAGCAATCAAATCGACTCATCACACCATTTTTTTCAATACACTCTACAGGTATCCACAAATATTGTTATCGATCTCCGAAGTCTCCAAATTGATCTACTATAGGTGTAAAATTCATCTACAAGATATACAATTGTAGTCTATTCTCACTAATCACACAATCTCTCTATAGGCTACACAACTCATAAAACATATGATCTCACTACAATCATACTTCAGTACTAAGGCCACATGACATCCAACCTGCACATAGACTTCATCATTATGCTAACACACAACACTCTCCATTATTCACTCCATATATAGGAGCATCATATCAATACTAAAGCAATGTGCCTTTACGTAATACCATGATCTCATGCATACTCCATTCGCACTACAATCATCAGATCACACTACTAAACATATGATCTCAATATAATAAGAAAACACATGATCTCACTAAAATTTGAACTTTACATATCTATTTGGACAACAGTTCCATATCTATTCTTGGCACGAAGTGACTATTTTGATATCTCACAGGATCTATATAGAATAATTTTAAAATATATGTCCATTGTTTACATCTATGAAAAGGATATGGCATATTCCCAACATCTGTACGCGGTCCCATTATTCATGAAGTTAATTTGGTAGGTGGTTCAACCCAAAAATTCCAAGGAAGAAACGATCTACATGATATGAAAAAAAGGATACATTGTTGTTGACTTCATATGTAGTAATGGAAAATCTCTCTATCAGAATTTCCAGCTACATGTCATTCCTAAACTTCATCCAGGCGCACTTACAGCTCAGAGGATAATTTTTTCTTTGGAAGACTCATGTAAAGGTTGAAGAGTATGAAGCCATCTTGAATAGCTCATGATATGTCATTTCATTTTCTATTAACTTTTATGAGAGTCGATACTTACATTTCTCCTACAGCTCATTCTATTGGAAGAGAGGAAAATTTATAAAATTGGAAATCTTAGGATTCTCCAAAATTTTTGCTATTGCATACCTCTTGCATATCCCTTCATGTTGGTTTGTGACTTTCACAATGGAACTAGATGATAGTAAATTCCTCTGCAAAATTTGTTAACATGACAATAAATCAAATTTTCAAGGTCCTGAAAAAGACAATGTTTTTCATATCAAACTCTCTGCTATGGTGAGTTCCTTCTCGCAAGATTGATATGACCTACAACTTTGACTCTACGGGATCTAGAAATTGGAACTCTACTGTCAATCCTAGAAAAACCCTGCCTCAATTAAGACACTCGGCTCTTGATCCTAGCCATATAAACTTTTTCTTGAATTGGCAATAAAAAACTAACTCCTAGTTCGACAATAAGTGACTCGGATCCCATTTCCGGAAAAAGAATAGAAAGCTAGTAGACAAACGCTTAGGGGTTTAAGGGTTCTCAAAAATTCTATGCAGATCTATTCTTCAAAAAAAAATTGATCGAGCCATGGTGTTTCCTATGTGGAGTCTTCATTGTTACCTTCAACTTCTTTTGAGCTTGGATACCATAAACCATAACACTGACCTCTTGGCACCTCTGTTAGAGCCCAAATCTGCCTCAGGCTGAGGAAGGCAAAACTCGAGGCAACATCAAAGCAAGCTCAGCCTCGTAGCTAGCCCTACGAGGACAGGAGAGGGCTCTCTCCGGGTCAAACTCAGTGAAAGGTGTCCAATAGGATCTGAGATGACCTAAATGAAACACTGATATTGATTTTAGGCTAGTAAATAGATATGCAAGAGGTTTTTAATAAATGTCGGGGTTTTATGGGCTGTATGGGGCAAAGACAGCAAGAGCAGAGATTAAATGAAAATGCAGATTATCTCATGAGGCAAGATAGGCAAGAGCTTAAGCATCCAATTTTGAAATTATATGGAGTGTAAAGAATGTTTAAGAAGCTGAAAAGGGCATGAAATCATGAATCCTTTACAGACAGAAGAAAACATAGAACATCTAAACACCTTCCCAAGGCAGAGCAGCAAGCTAAATTCTGCCCTTCTACTTAAAAGCGTTCAACAGAAAACGATTTATGAATGAAATGTAAACATTACAAGATACATATGAAACAGAGAAAGACATATGCCAAGTTATTACCACAGGGATCTCCTGAAACAGAGCTACATCATTTCATTAATATCCAGCCAGAACTGTACAATGAAACACTGTTTTTCTCCTCCACACACCAGCTCTCAGAATTCTCTCCCCCCCCCCTTTTACAAAAAAAAATTTACATACAATAAATAAGACTATCTGTGGGAAAACAGATCGACTAAAACTAAGGGATTGTTTACTCATTAACTAATAAGAGCTGAAAAGCCAACCATCTATTTTGAAAAGGAACAGCGCTGAATTTTGTTTGTTGATAACTAATGGAGAGGCGGCAGCTGTAGCTGAAGATCCTTTAGATTTGCAACTGAAGACCAAAATAGACAGTATGCTCTGTTGTGGCAGATGTCTCCATTTAAATTTAAACTTTCTGCCTTTGACTGCCACTTGTTTTTCCTTTATTTTCTAACTTATTAACAAATTGCTATTTGAATAAAAACTAATCTCGATAAAAATAGTTTTTAAACTAAAATGATGACAACTGTGCCTTGTAGTGTTCCAGGTTGTACAGCTGCATTCGATTCTTGTGGAATAAGCCTCCTTTCCACCTCTGAATCAGCCATGCCCTCTGGCAAAGGTAGATCTCTATTCACATTGAGATCATCATCTGAAATCAAATAATTGCTGACATCAGGTGCGGGAAGAAGACTTTTTACATCAGCTTCATAAAATACATCAGCCATCTTTTGCAAAAGACCCTCATCAAAATCCTTGAAAAAACCACCTCATACGTTACAAGCAACGTTCCTTTCAACACACAATACTGGAACAGGGCAACTGGTCTCTGCCTGTGGAGCGTAATATGGTGCAAATTCCAGAACAACATGGACACGAGGTTGATCTTTGTCCTCCCAAACCTTCAATCGATCATTAATTACCATTACCGTCTTGGATGGCAGAAGCCATCATGAAAGACATTCAACAAGGACTTTCTAAAACCTGGCTTCACACAAAGTACACGGTCAAGGAGCTCTGCAGGATTGATTAAGCGAGCCTCACTATCAAGGAGCCTCCACATCTCTAATGCATAATCCCTTTCAGACATAGTGCAAATATAAACTTCAAAGCATTTACGTCTCTTTTTAGATAGGTCCTGAGTTCTTCCCAAGCAGGCCGTAACCTAACAAGGACATTGGTATCTCGAATATTAGGATTAATTCTGGTCAAAATCATATTTCTATCCGGCAATCTTATCAATGGTCAAATAATAGGATGGGTCTTGTCTGACTGGGACCGAACAACTTCAGATTCAGCTTTGATGACCTTCCCATTGTCAAATATTTGATCATTGTCAGCATATTGCTTCAAAATTGCCTTATCTTCCTGGTATCGTTTTAACTCTGCTGCCGTTCCAGAAACACGCTGAGGATCCACTTCAGTTCCAATCTTGCACTGGAGGGAATCAATACGGTCCTCAAAAGACCGCAATGTATTAGCAACAATAAGTGTTTCATCCAAGTCAAAGACAATTGCTAGGCATCTTAGATTGAGCATTCCCAGACAGGAATTGTACATTCCTGAAGATATATTATAACCCCAAAAACACGGCATTTGATCACGCCTATTTCTTGATAGCATGGCCACTAGATGCATCTCCTTTCCCGCGATTGGTATGATAGCATTCTTTGCTTCCTTGAGGCATGTGTTGTACAGTTGCTTTAGAGGTGATTGCTCGGATTGGGGCTGCTGTTCGTTAAACTCCACTTTGATAAAGACGGGACTGGACGTAATCGTGTGGAGCACTGCCAGAGGAGGGCATCTTTCACTTGGGGGTGACAAATGAGATATCTTAATCACCTCCTTCACTGCATTCAACAAGTTTTAATCCTCATACTGAGGGCAGATGTTCACCTCTCCCAAACGGGTGTCTCCATGGTAAAAAGTCTCCATAGCCATTTTAACAGAAAACCAAAGTTACCCAATGTCTCTATAAGATCTTTCACAGATCTGGGATGGAACGATTTGGATATACCCCAATGCTTGTGGTGTACAGAAACCACCAGTACAGTTTCAGTTCCCACAGCCTGCCAATATTTAGCATGAAATTAGACACAAAGACACAAAAATTTCGGCTCTGTCACTGTATGGGTAGTGCCTCTACCCAATGGGTAGCGCGCACCAAGTGGGTAGCGCCCGTGTAAATTTGCACAGGCTGTAGCGTTTAAGTGGGTAGCGCGCACCAAGTGGGTAGTGCGCCACTCGTATGGGTAGCGCCCACCTCAAACGCTGTCAACAACTATGAAATCACGGCTTCGGCCTTCAAGAACTCCATCTCAACTTCTGCATTGCGGATTTTTGGAAAATGATTTTGTTTTCCATGTTTAATACATGAAGAAAATATCTCATGCAATCAGATTTGATTTCAAATGTTTTGATAGCCCACTTTCATAATGTTTCTGCACTTTGACATTTGGTCATTTAATACAATGCTTCTCCTTTGGCTTTTCTGAGTTTTTAGACTGATAACTTTGCTGTCTTTTGCAGGGATGCTGAAGCTGAAACAGGGCTGCCATTTGAAGAGCTGGAGAATTTGAAACATTTTGACAAATTACATATTCTAAAAAACACATTTGATGATTTCTTCTTCAAAACAGGGTTTTGAAGAAGAATCAATTTCACATTAATGACATTCCTGAAATAAACACCTACTGAACCTTCCTCTAACCTGCAAGTGTTATTGAAACATTTTGAGAACAAGCTTTGCAAACATCTAAGTAGCAGTGGGTGAAAGCTGATTGGCATTTGGCCTACATATTGAACTGAGACTTTGACAGCTACCTGTCTGAATTTGACTCTGACAGAGGACTAGACAAGACGGAGTCTAACAACCTCAAAGCCCATAAAATCATTTACTTGGTCCACACCGTGCTCCAATGTGGCTGAAGAAATGGAAGGGTCGAGTCGTAGAAAACTTGTTCAGCATTCAGGTTCATGATGAGTCTGGTTCCTTAGGGTGTCGGGCAGCTCGGCAGGGTCAAGTCGGGTTCAACCCGAGTCTGCATGCAGAACAGTGATAGCGCATTCAGAACAGTGATTCGGGCGGCGGACAATTTCTGGGTTGAGTTGGGCAGTGTAGTAAAGGGTGTATTTTTTGCAGGCGGGAATAGGGAGATTAGGGTTAAGGGTGACATTTTTTTGAGGTAGGAATTGGAATTAAAATTTAAAATTAAATGTAAATAATAATATTTTTTTTTTTTAATTATATATAGTATTAAATTAAAAATTGAATATAAATAAATAAGATATTAAGGTGTATATATATTATATAATATGTAAAACTTATAACTTTCCACACACACGACCTGACCCAACTCGAACCCGACTTGAACACGTTTACTTGGGCACCCTCACACGGCATGACCCAACCCGCCCAAACTAAGGCACAAGGGAGCAAACGAAAAACGGGTCGCACGAACATGCACATTAAGGGACACGGGTGGTCACAAATTAGCATTTTTTATATGGCCTCCCTCACACGACCCAACCTAACCCAAATCGAATGTGTTTCCTTCGGTGCCCTCACACGGCACTACCCAACCCTCCCAAACAAAGGCACCAAGGAGAGCAAAATGGCAAACGGGTCACACGAACGTGCATATGCCACACGGGTGGTCACAACTTAGCATTTTTGATATGGTCACCCTCACACAACCTGACTCGACCCAACCTGAATGCCTTTCCTTAGGTTCCCTCACATGGCATGACCTAACCTGCCGTAACAAAGACATAAGGGAGCTAATGGAAAATGGGTCGCACGAATGTGCACAAGGCACACGGGCGGTCACAACTTAGAATTTTTTATATGGCCGACCTCACATGATCCGACCCAATTCAACCCGAACACGTTTCCTTTGGTGCCATCACACGACACGACCCAACCCGACCCAACCCGAACACGTTCCCTTGGGCGCCCTCACATGACTCAACCTGACCCGACCCACCCGAATGAAGGCACAAGGGAGCAAACGGAAAATGGTTCACATGAACTTGCACAAGACACATGGGCAGTCACAAATTAACATTTTTTATACGGCTTCCCTTAAACCACCCAAACTGACCCACCCTGAACACATTTCCTTAGGCGCCCTCACATGACCTAACCTGACCCAAACGCATTTCCTTGGGCGCCCTCACATGACCCTACATCCAGACCTACCCGAACGAAGGCACGATGGAGAAAAAGGAAAACAGGTTACACAAACATGCGCCTTAAGGCACACGGGCAGTCACAACTTAGAATTTTTTATACGGCCTCCCTCACACGACCTGACCCAACCCAACTCGAATGCATTTCCTTGGGTAACCTCACATGGCATGACCCGACCATCCCGAACGAAGGAACAAAGGAGAAACAGAAAATAGGTCATACGAACGTGCACAAGGCACATGAGCGGTCACAACATAAAAAAATTTATATGACCACCCTCACACTACCCAACCCGACCCGACCTGAACGTGTTTCCTTGGGCGCCCTCGCACGGCACGACCCGGCCTGCCCAAATTAAGGCACAAGGGAGCTAACAGAAAACGAGTTGCACGAATGTGCACAAGGCACATGAGCGGTCACAACTTAGATTTTTTTATACGGCCACCCTCACATGACCCCAACCGACCCAACCCAAACAAGTTTCCTTGGGTGCCCTACAATGGCATGACCCAACCCGAATGTGTTTCCTTGGGCACCCTCACACGACCTGACCTGACTCGCCTGAAAAAAGGCACAAGGGAGAAAATGGAAAATGGGTCACATAAACATGCACATGAAGACACACAGGCGGTCACAACTTAGCATTTTTTATACACCCTCCCTCACACGACTCGACCTGAACGCATTTGCTTGGGCACCCTCACACGGCACAACCCGACCTAACCTAACCCACTCTAAATGCTTTCCTTGGCACCCTCACATGACCCTATGTCTCGACTAGCCCAAACGAAGGCACAAGGGAGCAAAAGGAAAACGGGTCACACGAACGAGTGCCACAAGGCACACAGGTGGTCATAACTTAGCATTTTTGATACGCCATTCCTCACACGACCCGACCTGATCAGGAGCTCAAGTCCAAGCCATGGAAAAAAAACTCAAAATTGAAAATGTTTAAAATTGGTTGAAACCAATATGGTTTCATAGGTCTTGTCTTCCTGATTCCGGCACCGTAAACGGTTCGAAAAATAGACACCATATGAAGAAGTTATTGCACTTTTAGTGGAGTGGGTCTGGTGGAGCACAGAGCGGCCAGCCCTCCTCCAAAATTTGAGGTGAACCAAAGCTCTATTTCAGATAATTTCGACCTTATGAAGCCATTGGAAGTGGTTTCAAAGGAATTTGAGGACTTATATAGCCTAAAAATTTGCAAGGAAGTGCAAAGCACCAGCAGGACATTGATGAAGAAATCATTGTTTATGGTAATCTTTCACTGTTTAGTGAATTTGAAAAGGAATTATTAGCTTTTTCCTGCCTTCTAAATTAGTTTATATATTCAAATTTTTCTATTGAGACACTTATAATCTTCTGTTGCATTTGAGAGCTTTTAATACAAGAGGACAAGCCCATTTTGGGAGGCTTGATCCAGGAGATGTAGCCCAAGAGTTGGGGTGAACTCCTATATTATATTGTTGTTGTGTTTTGATATTATATTGCTGAATATTTTTGCTGATAGCCATGTTAAGTTTCAGCAAAAACAATTACACTTAAGATACATAAACAGTGAAAAGACATACACCATTTGCAAGCTAAATTTCCGCATAACATCAAGTTTAAAGCAA
This sequence comes from Pinus albicaulis, assembly GCA_034641835.2. Classification (NCBI taxonomy): domain Eukaryota; kingdom Viridiplantae; phylum Streptophyta; class Pinopsida; order Pinales; family Pinaceae; genus Pinus; species Pinus albicaulis. The sequence continues at coordinate 51,547 of JAXQQM020073338.1, read as the reverse complement.
GATCATTTTAATTAAATCTGAGTGTTTACTTATATTATTTCTTTAGGCAGAGTCTGTAAGAGGGCCAAGTAGCCTCTGGATTCATCCTTTCTTTGAAAGGTGAAATATCCGGTAAATGCCCCTACAGTCTATCTCTGTATTAGAAATATGAAGTTCTCACATTTTTAGATTTAAATTTAGAGTATTTTTGCACTCATTTACATAATTGAAAATGGATACCTTGCACCCTTTTCAAGTACCTTCCATTTTCAGATCAAATGGTATCATAGCTTAGTTTAAGCTTGGTTGTGCTTAGTTTGAGCATTGGATGAGCATTTTATTTTGTGCAAAAGGTGTTAAAACAGTCAATCTCACTGTTTTATGGCTACTTGATTATGAAGGGGTCTTTACTGACATTTGGTTAAAAGCTTGTCATTTGTTGGAAAGCTTTGAGAAATTTTCTTTGGAAGTTCCTTTTGTTAAATTGACCATTTACATAATGTCAACTTCTTCTACAAGTGAAGTTTCCCCCTTCACGATATTCTTCAATGATGATATCAAGAATGAGTTCTTTAAGGTGAAGGACATGGTGCAGATTCTCATTGAGGATCAAAGAGAAAGTGTTAAGCTTCATGCACAATTGTTGGCTATGAAGGATGAGAAGGAAGCAATTCTCCAAAGGTTGCATGACATGGAGAAACAACTCGTTCAAGCTCAAGAATCTTTTTCCAAGAACAAGCGTGAGGAAGAGGTTAATCGTTCCAATTTGTCTTCAATTTCCTCCATTGAAAAGTGTGTTGGTTCTTTTGAAAGACATACAAGAGGTATTGGGTCCAAATTGATGTTGAAAATGGCTATCAAGAAGGCAAAGGTTTGGGCAAGCATGCACAAGGCATTTTTGAGCCTATTTGTGTTGTGGAGCGTCCCAAGAATATTGGTCTTGGCTATGAGCAACTTAATGGCAAAGCTTTGAGCACATGCATTCAAGAATGTGATGCAAATTTAAAGAGAACCTTTGTTCCAAGTTCTCAAATGCATTTATGTCAAAATTGTTCTAAGGATTATTGTCATTGTTTGAAGCCATCATTGCAGAAAGTAGAAGGTAAACATGTCGCTTATGGCAAGCATGAAAATGTAAGCAGTTTTCAAGACAAGAACAGTGATGAAATTCTGAAAAGGGAAGATGTATCCTCTACTAGTTCATCATCTTTCGAACACAAAAAGGATGGACATTCCATGCAGAAAAAGAGGTATAATTATTCACATGATCAATTTGATTATGTTACAGCAAAGAATAATAATTATTCTTGTTCGAATGAAAGAAAATTTTGTTGCACATTTTGTGGTGGAGTTAACCATGTTGCTTCAAGATGCTGGTTGAAAAAGAAAGCACACAAGAAGCAGAAAAGGCAAGGAGAACTTTCTCAGAAAGTGCTTAAGAGTTGCACATTTTGTCAAAGGAAGGGACATGATGTCTCTCATTGTTGGTCCTTGCATCCAAAAAATCTTCCAAAGCACATGCAGCTAGATGACAAAAAGCTTGGCGTAAGTGGATCTATGGAGTCCATTATCAATGTGGAAATGAAAGATTCACATGAAGAATTGCGGTTGCAACAAAAGACGCCATGGAGTTGGATTGGTAGGAAGTGGATTAAATTCTTAATGCAGTAAGTCATACTCATTTTGTACATGCAAATTTCAGTTTGGTATGCATGTATTTCAGTTGAAAATTTGATGCAAGATTGCATGTAAAAGCAGTTTCAATTGAAGGAATTTCTTTGTTGTTAAAAAATTTCGCCATGGAGGTGTAAAAGATGAGTATGATACTCATTTATGTTGCAGCAATGTCTTTTGGTTCAGCTCTTAATCACCCACATGTTTTTGGGATGATGTACTTGTTGGTATTTGAAAAGAAGAGTTGAAGTTGCACATGTACATAGAGGTTGTATGTGTAATTAGCAAACTGTATATAGTTCATTGTACATGATACATACACATATGTTTGTCAAGATGTATCTTGTTGTTTATCGACTTGTGTCGATTGTGTCATACATGTTTATCTACTTATGTCAGTTGTGTGCACACTTTTTTTTTACAGATTTTGTGTGTCATTTGCATAGCACATTTCATTGTCAACTGGTTGTTGATGTCGTATGTTGCACAAGATGCCTTTGGTGTCGTTTGATGCAGAGAACGAAGTGTCAGTGAAAAGCAGTGCAAGATTCCATGAGTTGGAAAGGCATGCAAGCAAAGAGGGCACAAAGTTAAGCAAGTTTCATTGCTGGTTTCAATATGGCAGATTGGTATGGCGAGAAAACTTGGTCGAGATTCGGCGCAAGTACGTGGCTCATTCAACAAAATTCGCCATGTGAACAGTTGGAAATTCAGGAAAATTTATGGAGGCTGAAGAGAAGAGGATGTCATTATTCTCTCATTTTCTGTACTACAATTCAGTTTCAGAATTTCAGTGAGCTTTTGGGGTCCAAAAGCCTCTCATTTGGGAGGTGTGATCAGGAGCTCAAGTCCAAGCCATGGAAAAAAAACTCAAAATTGAAAATGTTTAAAATTGGTTGAAACCAAGATGGTTTCATAGGTCTCATCTTCCTGATTCTGGCACCATAAACGGTTCAAAAAATGGACACCGTATGAAGAAGTTATTGCACTTTTAGTGAAGTGGGTCTGGCGGAGCACGGAGGGGCCAGCCCTCCTCCCATGGAACCTCATCATATGATCAGTGTGGGAGCTTAATGATTAATAGCACTTAAGGAGCCTAATCTCAAGTTTAATATTTAATTAAGCTTCATTTTAGTGGAGTTTAATATGGCAGAGATTCTGGAGGCGCTCCCAAATTTAGGTGCACTTCCACTTTTAGTGGAGTTAACTGGCAGTTGCCCCACATTTAGTGGAGAAAGTTGGGGCAAAGTTGTTTTGGTCATAACTTTCTCATTACTCAACCTTTTGGAATGAAATTTTTTTGATTTCGTATTTTCTTATAATTTTGGACTTAATGGCATGGGTTTCAAAGCCATTGGAGCTCATTTTCATCCTATTCAGCTTTGGAGAAGCTTTTTGAGCCACTAGGGCCATTTTTTGTTTTGAGTTTGGTTGAGTTGTGGTTAACCTTTTTTGGTGAATCAAAAGTCATTTTTGACTATTTCCTGCATTCTAGAGCCATTGGAATAGGTCTTAGCTCTTTTTGAATACTTTCAGAGGCCGAAAACCTTTACGAGAGTTTTCAGGGCCACCATGGCCATTTTGGGGTTTGAGCTATTTTGAGTTGTGGTTATCATTTTGAGGTAAAAAAAAGCTCTATTTCAGATAATTTCGACCTTATGAAGCCATTGGAATTGGTTTCAAAAGCATTTGAGGACTTCTACAGCCTGCAAAGTTGCATGGAAGTTCAAAGCACCAGTAGGACATTGATGAAGAAATCACTGTTTATGGTAATATTTCACTGTTTAGTGAATTTGAAAAGGCATTATTAGCTTTTTCCTACCTTATGAATCAGTTTATATATTCATATTTTTCTATTGAGACACTTATAATCTTGTATTTCATTTGAGAGCTTTTAATACAAGAGGACAAGCCCATTTTGGGAGGCTTGTTCCAGGAGATGTAGCCCAAGAGTTGGGGTGAACTCCTATATTATATTGCTGTTGTGTTTTGATATTATATTGCTGTATATTTTTTCTGATACCCATGTTAAGTTTCAGCAAAAACAATTACACTTAAGATACATAAACAGTGAAAAGACATACACCATTTGCAAGCTAAATTTCCGCATAACGTCAAGTTTAAAGCAAGATCATTTTAATTAAATCTGAGTGTTTACTTCTATTATTTCTTTAGGCAGAGTCTGTAAGAGGGCCAGGTAGCCTCTAGATTCATCCTTTCTTTGAAAGGTGAAATATCCGGTAAATTCCCCTACAGTCTATCTTTGTATTAGAAATATGAAGTTCTCACATTTTCAGATTTAAACTTAGAGTATTTTTGCACTCATTTACATAATTGAAAATGGATACCTTGCACCCTTTTCAAGTACCTTCCATTTTCAGATCATGACCTGACCTGACCCAACCCGAACGCGTTTCCTTGGGCGCCCTCACACGGCATGACCTGACCCGCCCAAATGAAGGCACAAGGGAGAAAACGGAAAATGGGTCGCACAAATGTCCACAAGGCATACGGGCGGTCAAAACTTAGAATTTTTCATATGGTCACCCTCATATAACCCAACCCCATGACCCACCCGAACGTGTTTCGTTGGGTGCCTAGCATGACCCAACCCAACATAACCCGCTCGAACACGTTTCCCTAGGCGCCCTCACATAACCCAATCCACCCGAATGCATTTCCTTAGGCGCCCTCACACGACAGGACCCAACCCGACCCACCCGAACACATTTCCTTGGGCTTCCTCACATGGCATGGCCCGACCCGACCGGACCCAACCCAAATACAATGACAGGGTTGCAGTTGGTATCGAAGCTTAGACATTATATTGGTTGGTCTCAGTGAAACATTGGCAACGACAAGACATTTCTTAGGGTTGAATTTGTATAACAAGACATGGCAAGTTGGGAAGAATGTCAAGGGAGTATTTTTCAGACCTTGAATAGGTTGAGGCATATGAAAGAAGAGAACCCACGGATTTGTGTTGAACTTGAAGCATTGGAGGAGAATGTGGAAGTAGAGCTTCTTCAACTTAGTTGGGCAATGGAGCAGGATGGAGCTGCAGATTGCGATGAAGAAGAAGAATCTAAGACATGTGAAGAAGAGGATGTTGTAGATGTGCCAATGATAGAGGAATAACTTGATGAACACGTTGGATTGGGATCATGGACTTTGCAGAAATTGATGTTGGAGGACACTTATAGGGGTTATGGGTTAGGGGTTAATGGGGTTAGGGTTTAGGGGGTTAAATGGATTAGTTTTTTCGGGGTTTAGGGGGTTAAATGGGTTAGGGGTTAGGAATTATGGTTTAAGGGTTAAGGGTTTAGAGGTTTAGGATTTAGGGGTTAAATGGGTTATGGGTTTAGGGTTTTAGGGGGGGTAAATGGGTTAGGGGTTAAGGGTTTATGGGTTAGGGTTTAAGGGTTTAGGGGTTAAATGGGTTAGTGGTTTAGAGGTTTAGAGGGTTAAATGGGTAGGGGTTGGGAATTGTGGCTAAGGATTCAAGCTCTATGGAAATATAAAGTCGTTAAAAACCTTAATGGTTTGGAATAATTTTCTAAAATACCTTTCATAATAGACAAATCCCATTGGATATGGGATTCCAAAGTTGTATTTGTAGCAAGTAGTTCATCTTGAAAGGTGGAGGGAACTGAACACAAAGTGGAAGGAAAAAATATATTGATTAAAAATTAATACTAATTATGGAAAACTCTCAAAAGGAATATTTGGGGATAAAGGGAAAAAGAAGTATGACTATGAAATGGATCCTTATAACAATAGGGAGGCTCAAATATATTTCACCCATGAAATTTTGAGATTCAACAAGAAAATTTCAACACCCACGCCTAGTGCATTAAGCACCTACACTAGGGTGGGGCCCACAGTGATATTTTTGATGCATGTCTATTTTAGTTATCCCTTAATTAAGATGGAAAATAAAATGTAATATGCTCTCAAAAATGACTTTTAATAGTTAAATAAGAGTGATAAACTCAATTAGCTCATGGATTTCAAGTTAGAGGTAGTTGGTGAGGCATGCAGAGTTATTCTAGTTGTAACATAGTTCAACGTGCAATGGTGCATTAGTTAAAGCAGGTTGTAATCAGTTTAACTCATTTAAGTGAATTAAACTCAGTTGTGATAGTTGTAACTACTTGATACACTAGTGAGAGATCAATTGAATTAAATATTAATTAATTCATAATCGGTGATCTCACATGAAACTGAGGATTTACTATTATTAGATGCATGCATGTTAAATCCAGTGGAGACCCAATTGAGATCTAAGTGAAAGGGAAGTTGACTAACAGCTGTAGGTTTATTGGGTTTTACCCATGCAACCAAACACCCATTGGAGTGCCCATGATGCTTTCGTAGTCAAGGAAGGCCAAAATTCCTATATTTTAGGGATTGCATTCATCAGGGATTGCACAAGCAAGGCAGGCTGTTTGGAGGCAGAAAATTGGTTTAAGTATTGGTCAGTTTTTGTGTGACAGTGTGAGAGAATTATCTGATTACAGGAGGGCTCTTGTGAGAAGAGTTGTATGTAATTGTTTCATGATTCCATGCTGAATATACAATAGAATATAGTGGGGTTTTGAGCAACAATATTTCCCCAAGAAATTATTTGTGTTGTGTTTGATTTTATTCTTCTTTGCTTCATGTGATTGGCGATTGTGTTTTTAATTCCGCAAAATATTTGTAGAAGTGATTCAGTGTTTAACTTTAGTACATTTTTGGATTAGATTGAATCCAACATATACATGTATTTTGTATAATTTCTACATGGTATCAGAGCACGGGAAATCACAATTGTGAAGGAGGAGTTGAGTTTGTGACTGGATAGAATTCGAATTTGTAGAAAAATTTTCTTGGTGCTACAGCTGATTCAGGATCGAAATGGCTTTCAATGGCTTGAGGTTGGAGTATGCACTCGAGGGAAACTCAAACTATATTTCTTGGAAGGACGGGATGGAGACAGTACTCAAAGACAAGGGCTTCAATTAATTCATTGACAATGATGTTCCTAAACCCGCTGTGACAGATGCTTCAAAACTTGATGCATGGCAAAAGAAAGTGGAAAAGGCGAGGAGGATCCTATTGGAGGGAGTACGAGACCACATTGTCTCAAGCCTCCACGGGAAAGCCACAATGTGGAAGGTATTGAAGGATCTATTCTAGAGTAGCAACGACCATAGGAAATTGGCGCTCAAAGATAAACTCAAGAAGATCAAGATGGAGAAGGGCGACTCCATACCAAAATATATAACAAAGATTTTCCAATGTTAGGATGAACTAGGGAGCGTTGGTATAACTATCTCTGATGATGATTTAGTGAGCTTGGCTCTCCAAGGACTTCCCAAGAGTTGGCACAGTTATCAAGGCTCTGTAAATGGAAGGGAAAAATTGCTAGATTGGGAACGACAGTGGTCGGATTTGCTGCAGGAGGAGTAAAGACGAAAACCCAGATATGGATATTCATCTAAGAATGAAGATGAAGAATATTGTGCTTTTCCTACGAAGGCAAAGAAGGGGAAGGGGAATAAATTCTATTCCAATTCTGAGTCCAACAATGGCAAGAAGCAGGACATGTCCAAGGTGAAGTGTTTTCATTGTCACGAGCATGGTCATTTTGCTACTAACTGTCCACAAAATAAGAAGAACAAGAAGTTTGGAGGATCTGCAGCTGGTGAGACTTTGGCCTCGCAATTTAATCTTTAATTCTCATTGATCGCATGCACGATGTCAAGTGAATTTGGATCTGTGTGGTATTTCGATAGTGGCGCTTCCTTTCACATGAAGGGAGACAATGAACTTTTCAGTGACTTGGAGGAGAAGGATCTCCAAATGCATATTGAAATGGTCGACGACGGGCGGTAAAGTGCTACCGGGATTGGTGCCATTACCTTCCAAATGCAGTCAAGTAAACCCTTTCAATTAAAATATGTAATGCATGTACCAGGTTTGAAGAAAAAATTAGTCTTAGTCGCAATGTTGGAGGATAGAGGCTAGGATGTTTTTTTTATTGAAGTAAAATCTTTCTTGCGACACAAAACAATAGAACAAGCCATTAGGATACAGATTCGAGTTAAGAATATCTATAAGCTGGAGGTAAATGGTTGTACAAAAATGATGGGCAAGGCAGTCAAAGTGGTGAGCCAAGATGAGGGTGAATTATGGAACAAGATATTGGGCCATATTCACCATGGACCCTTGAAATTCATGCATAGGATCTTTACTAGTCTGCCCAAGGGTACACTTGCACAGTCAGACACATGCAAGGGATGCACTATGGGAAAATATGTAAATACCACCTTTCATGATAAGGAGAAGCGAGCTTTGGGGATCCTTGAGAGAGTTCACACAGACGTGTGTGGACCTTTCTCTATTGCTTCGACAACAAAACGTAAGTACTATGTAATATTTGTTGATGAATTTTCTCGTAAGTGTTTTATATTCTTCATGTAGAATAAAGATAAGACATTCTCTAAGTTTCTTGAGTTTAAAGCGCTAGTGGAGAAAGATTCGGGGAAGCAAGTGAAGGCTCTTAGGAGCAATAACAGTGGAAAATACATCTCTAACGAATTCAAGAAATTATGCAGCAAAGAAGGAATTCGAAGAGAACTGATAGCACCTCATAAACCACAGTAGACTGAGGTCACAAAAAGAAAGAACAAAATGATATTGGGTGCAGCAAGAGTGATGTTGCATGATCAAGGCCTACTGATGTATCTGTGGGCGAAAGCATGCAACATTGTGGTATTTGTGCAGAATCGTTGTCCTCGTAGGATACTTGGCATGAGACACCTAAAGAGACTTTCACTGGTAAGAAACTTGATGTTTCACACTTTAATATTTTTGGCTCATATATTTATCTGCATGTGACCAAGGACGCTAGGAAGAAGCTGGAACCGACAACCGAGATCAATATTTTTGTGGGGTACACTAAAACACCCCATAATTATTGAGTGTATTTTCCAAACAGCAGAATTACATTTGTGTGATGGGATATAAATTTTTATGAGGAGAAATCCATGCGGTTGTCCCTTGAGAGGGAACTAGACTTTCATGTAGAGGAGGAACTGTTGGTTCCCAAGGATGAGCCTCATGATGTGGATTAGCCACATGGAGAGGATCATGGAGTGGAGGAAAACACTCATGCAAAGCCATCCATTAGAAATGGTAGAAAGTGCACCATGCAAGCTAAGAAATTGATACTTGATGTTGTGGAGAATGTAGGAGCCCTTACTTCACAATGCAAACAGAGACAGTCTCCTAACTAGTTTACTGGATGCATTGCTCTTATGAGAAAATTTATTGTGACTGAACCATCTTCCTTTCAGGAAGAAGTGTAGCAACCAACCTAGGTTGATGCAATGGTGGAGGAGTATGAATCCATTTTGAAGAATAGTTCATGGGAGATTGTCTCAAAACTGGTCAACAAATCAGTGGTTGGATTGAGATGGATCTACAAGGTAAAGCAAGCTACTGACGGGAGTGTGGAGAAGTACAAGGCCATATTTTTGGCCCAGGGATTCTCACAGATCGAGGGGATCAATTATGATGAGACTTTTTCACTTGTTGCAAGGTACTCTTCCATAAGATCCATCTTTCACTCTCAGTGTAGATGGGCTGGTGCATTCATCAGATGGATGTGAAAACTACATTTCTCAATGGGATCATTGACGAAGAAGTGTACATAGAGTAGCCTGAAGGTTTTGAGATCTTTAACAGTGAGTTGCATGTGTGCCGACTCAAAAGAGCATTGTATGGGATGAAGCAAGCACCTCGTGCTTGGTACACTCAGATAGATAGCTATTTCAACGGACTTGGCTTCACCAAAATTGAACCAAATGAAAACCTGTACCAGATTTTGGTTGAGGGTAAGCTATTGACTATTGTTTTTAATGTTGATGATCTAATTTTGACCGGTGATGAGTAGCTGATACACTCATGCAAGGAGGATCTTGCAAGGGAGTTCGAAATGAAGGACATGGGACTCCTTCATTATTTCCTTGGATTATAAATATGGTAGCAGGATGGTGAAATTTTTGTGTCTCTATAAAAGTATGCAAAGGAGATACTGGGTAAGTTTCACATGGAGAGCTACAAACCCATGGATACTCCTCTTCCAGGAAATTGGAGGAAAGAGGATGCTACTTCTAGAGAGGTAGTGGATGCTACTATCTGCAGGCAGTTATTTGGTTCACTGATGTATCTAGTGAACACCAGACCAGACATTTTTTATGTAGTTAACCGGCTAATTCAAGCTATGGTTAAGCCTACCAAGCTCTTTTGGGAGGCGGGAAAGCATGTCCTGAGATACCTAAGGGGAACATCAGAATATGGTTTATGGTACAAACGGACAGAAGGAGTGAAGCTTCAAGGCTTCACGAATGTAGATTGGGCGGGCAGTCCATCAGACAGAAAGAGAACATCAGGAGGGATCTTCAACATAGGATCGAAAATAGTTTCCTGGTACAATAGGAAACATCGATCTGTGGCACTCAGTTCAGCGGAAGAAGAATACATGGAAACAAGTCAAGCTACATGTGAGGTTATCTGGATGAGAAAGATCTTGGTTGGTTTGTTTGGTTCTCAGATGGATCTGACAGTGATTCATTGTGATAATCAGAGTTGCATTAAACTATCAATTAATCATGTTTTTCATGATAGGTCCAATCACATAGACATACGGTACCATAATCTAAGAGATTATGTGTAGAGAATAATAATGTTGCTTCAGTACATTCCCATGAAAGATCAGGATGCGGATATTTTGACGAAGGTGCTCACCAGGAGAAAATTTGAATACCATAGAGACAGGATTGGGGTGAAGGATAATCCATTTCTTGTGGAGAGGAAGTGTTTATATTCAACAAGAAAATTTCAGCACCCACGCCTAGTGCATTAAGCACCTACACTAGGGTGGGGCCCATAGTTCTATTTTTGGTGCATGTCTATTTTAATTAGCCCTTAATTAAGATGGACAATAAAATGTAATATAGTCTCAAAAATAACTTGTAATAGTTAACTGGGAATGATAAACTCACTTTCTCGTGGATTTCGAGTTAGAGGTAGTTGGTGAGGCATGCATAGTAATTCTAGTTGTAACAGAGTTCGAATTGCAGTGGTGCATTAGTTAATGTAGGTTCTAATCATTTTAACTCAGTTAAGTGAGTTAAAATCAGTTGTGCTATTTGTAACTACTCGATACACTAGTGAGATATCAAGTGAATTAAATATTAATTAATTCACGATCATTGATCTCACATGCAACTGAGGATTTACTATTATTAGCTACATGCATGTCAGATGCAGTGGAGAGCCAATTGAGATCCAGGTGAAAGGGAATTTGACTATCAGTTGTAGGATTATTGGTTTGCACCCATGCAACCAAACACCCATTGGAGTGCACATGATACTTGCACAGTCAAGGAAGGCCAAAATTCATATCTTTTAGGGATTACATTCATCAGGGATTGCGCAAGAAAGGCAGGCTTTCTAGAGGTAGTAAATTGGCTAGGTATTGGTCAGTTTTTGTGTGACAATGTGAGACAATTAGTTGAGTAGAGCAGGGATCTTGTGAGAAGAGTTTTATGTAATTGTTTCATGATTCCATGTTGAATATACAATAGAAGATAGTGGGGTTTTGAATAGCAATATTTCCCCGGGAAATTATCTGTGTTGTGTTTGATTTGATATTTCTTTGCTTCATGTGATTAGTGATTGTGTTTTTAATTCTGCAAAATATTTGTAGAAGTGATTCAATATTTAACTTTAGTACATTGTTAGATCAGATTAAATCCAAGATATACATGCATGTTGTATAATTTCTACATGAAAATTCTAGTTCCAAAAAAGTGAGATGGCTATGAGGTGCCCATGAGAAGCTAGCCCACAAAAGAGTGCTTATCATTTCCAAAGTAGATATAATAATAATCCTGCAGCCTACTACCCACCAACTTGTAGAGTAGCTCTAGAGGAGTCCTCAAGATACCAATTAGGAAAAATCTATTTAAAAGAAAAAAAACAATTGATGCACCACAAAAACTTGCCATCAATAGATCAAGAAAGAAATTAAAATCTATCATTATAGAGCTGGACTTGAGTCTGTCAAATTCGCATTTTCGTTGTACTAAATTTCCATATCATGAAATCACATCAAGGAATTAATCTTCAATTTACGTCAACATACTCCATTTGTAAATGGACAGTATGCTTATAATGTTAGATGGAGCATACTGCACAAAACTAGGATTGTAGATCCTTGCATTCATAAATTTGGTTTCTTGGCTTACAATGCAGTCTAAGTAATGGTTCATTTTGTTCATACTTCATTTTGAAATGTTGGAGGTGTTTTATTTTATACTTTGTTTCCTTGAGCGCTCTCACAGAACGGCACGACCCAACACGACCTGACCCGAACGCATTTCCTTAGGCGCCATCACACGACCTGACCCGCCCAAACGTCGAAGGCACGAGGGAGCAAATGAAAAATGGGTCACACGATCGTGAAATACAAGGCACACAACCGATCACAACTTAGCATTTTTGATATGGCCTCCCTCACATGATTTGACCTAAATGCATGTCCTGTGGTGCCCTCACACGGCACGACCCGGCCCGCCCGAACGAAGGCACGAGGGAGAAAACATAAAATGAATTGCACAAACATGCACAAGTAACACGAGCAGTCACAACTTAGAATTTTTTATATGGTCACCCTCACACGACCCGACCCAACCCGACCTGACCGACCTGAACGTGTTTTCCTGGATGCCCTCACACGACACAACTCGACTCGACCTGCCCGAACGCATTTCCTTGGGTGCCCTCACATGACACGACATGACCTGACCCACATGAATGCATTTCCTTGGGTGGCCTCACACGACACGACCCAACCAGACCCAACCCGGCCCACCCAAACACGTTTCCTTGGGCGCCATCATATGAACCGATAGATGGATACTTATGGGTTTAAGGACTAGGGGTTAGGATTATCATTTATTTATGCACTTGAGGATTATGGCTTAGCATATTTAGGTGTTAGGGGGGTCAAGGCCCTAGGGATTATAGGGGTTTAGGGGTTTAGGATTCAAGGGTTAAGGTTTAAGGGTTAGGGCTTAGGGGGTTTAGGGGTTATGGGGTTGAGGTCTATGGGGTTTAGGGGTTATTTGTTATTCGATTAGTGGTTAAGGGCTTCAGGGGTTAAGGTTTAAAGTGTTTAGGGGTTAAGGGTTAAGGGTTAAGGGTCAAGGTTACTTTATTCCTGTGAAATTAGATGCATGTGTGGACATTAGACGAGCATATTTTTTCTCTTTGAAATAAAATACATAGAGGATATTTTGGGGAAATGTTATTGTCCATAAATGTAGATTAGATTTGGGGACCTTTTGTCTCTTTTACTTGAACCCTAGTAGTGCTTGAAAGTTGTATTTGGAAGGGCTATTGGAAAAAAAACCAATGTGATCAAGAATATTAGTGTTGGAGCACCTATGGTTTGGGATAAAGGCTTAGGGGTTCTATGAGTTAAGGGGTTTAAGGGTTTAGGAGTAATGAATTAAGGGTAAATGGTTAGGGCTTATAGGGTTTAAGGGTTAGGGGGTTGATGTCTACGACGTTTAGGGGTTAGGGGGTTGAGGGTTATGGGGTTGAGGTCTAGGGGGGTTAGTGGTTAGAGGTTAATGGCTTAGAGGTTAAGAGCTTCATGGGTTAAGGGTTAAGCACCAAGTGCTTAGGTGTTAAGTGCTTAAGGGTTATGGGATTAAAGTTAAATGAGTCGAGGTCGAGTCATGCATTCAGGTGGGTCTGGTTGTGCGTTCAGGAGAGTTGGGTTGGATCAGTTTGTGTCATGGGACCATGTTAAAAATGCTAAGTTGTGACTGCTCGTGTGCCTTGTGCACGTTCATGTGGCCACTTTTCCAATTGCTCCCTCGTTCCTCTTCTCCAATTTTCAATAAAAATGATCCAGATTTCTGCAGGAACGCAACAGAATAAACATATAACCATAAATATAGAGATGCAATGGAAACAACACTTCATTTCATTCATATCAAAGAACTGAAATTTGCTTATAGACAGAATGGAAATAAAACTAGCTAGGGCACTGGTAGCTATCTCTGAGAAGAGATGTGGCGACTACAGGCCTCTGAACTGAGTTACAATGAGGCTCAAGGGCCTATTTATTATTGAGAAACAAATGAGAACTCTAAACATCCAAAAACCTAACCCTAGGAGATGAAGCGCCAAAACTATGGGCCCCGTTTGGGTAAATTGGTGTTTCAACTTCCCAGGGACGTAACTTTGGCATATTATCTCCGTTTGACGCACATGGTACATCATTAGAAATATCTACCCGAGGACTACAACTTTCACCATGAATATCCATTTCAAAACGAAATGATATTCATTGGAGGCGCGATACCCAAAAAACGTCGTTTAGGGCCTCAAAACGGCTCTGGAAGTTCAGGACCCGAAAAACTGCTAAAAATAGTAAGTTGTGCCGAAACTAAAAAACTGAAAGAGCCAATGGTGGGGCCCCAAGTGGAATAGGGGGCTGGCCACCAATATACACCTGGATCATTCCTCCCCCCTTAAGAAGAAAAGGTCCCCATTTCGTTGAGCTCTTCCATGAGATGAGGAAACTTCTGCTGAACTTGGTCCCTGGTGAACCACTTGCCTTGGTGCAGGAGTTGACTAGCTTTGACAACCCGATACAGTTGGAGTTTCTGTTGGCGAGTGCTCTTTATTTTCATGTCCCTGATACAATCTGTGGTGGCCTATTCCATGCAGTCTGGGTTTAACTCTGTTGGTGTGAGTTGTTCTGCAATGTCTGAGGTGTCCAGTAGAGGTGGGAAGTAAGGACGAAGGCGATCCACATTGAAGACTGGGTGCAGACCAAGGAATGGTGGAATACTGACCTCGAAGGCATTGTTCCCTATAGCCTTGGTGATGGTGTACGGCCCGTATCGAAGTAGGTGAAGCTTGCGGTGGGGTCTAGTGAGGCGCTCCTTCTGCAAATGTAGCCATACTTTGTCACCCACCTCGAAGTTGTGTGGCACCCGGTGTTGATCATGGCGTTTCTTGTACTTGGCATTGGCTCTGTCCAATATATCATGAACCTATTGATGGATGTGTTGAATGCGCTCGATGAAGCTACTTGCTTTGTCAACTTCAGACTGGACATGAGCTGAATCGGTCGGAGCAGCTATCAATGGTATGGCTACGTCAATAGGACATCGTGGCTGGAATCCCAAGCCCACCTGAAAGGGGCTATGGCCGATTGAACCGTGGAGAGCCCGATTATAACTATGTTGTACATATGGGAGGCTCTCGTCCCATGTGCGTGGATGCTTTGAATTGTACATGCGCAGAATGTGTACAAGCATTCTGTTGATGACCTCTATCTAGCCATCTGTTTGGGGATGGAAAGTTGTGGAATCGGTGAGCTTGGTATCAGAAATTGACCAGAGGCTGGACCAAAATGTGCTGAGGAACCTGCTATCTCGATCTGATATGATAGACTGTGGGATCCCAAAGTGCACCCACACTCGTTCAAAGAAGAGTTTAGCAATGGCTTCTGCTGTGATATTCTTCTTACAGGCCGCCATGATGGCCATCTTCGAGAATCTGTCAACGACCACGAAAACACAGTCATTTCCATTCTTAGTAGAAGGCAGGCCCGACATGTAATCCATGGAGATGGATTCCCAAGGCCGACTAGGGGTAGGTAGTGGAGTATATAGGCCTTGCTTCTTGATGGTCGGTTTGGCAATGGCACAAGCAGTGCAGGATCTGATGTGCTTCTCGACATCCTTTCGAAGGTTCGGCCAATAGAAATACTTCTGTAGTATCGCTACTGTTTTTTCGACCCCGAAATGCCCAGCGACTCGACTGTAGTGTGCTTCCCATATCATCTTGGCACGCTCGCTTGAAGGAACACAAAGGTGTCCCAGGTGACATAAAAGCGCATCTTGGAGGTGAAAATTTGGAACTTGCTTACCCCCCAAGAGTGCCTTGTAAGTGTGGCCGAATTCTGGGTCACTCTCATAGAGAAGCGGCCAATCAGAAGTCTCGTGCCCACAAGAGTTGAGCACGGTGGTGAGCACCACGATCGGTGGTCGGCTGAGGCAGTTTGCAACATTATTGGTGCTACCCTTCTTGTACTTGATGTTCAAATGAAACTGTTGCAGATATGTGGACCACTTCTGATGGCGATCATTCCGCAACTTCCCTTGTGTCTGTATGAACTGCAGGGGCCGGTGGTCTGTGTGGATGATTGTTTCCTTCCCCAAAATGTAATGCTTCCATTGTCGACAGGCTTGCACAATGGAATACATTTCTTTGTCATAGGTGGGATACTTGCGAACTGTCTCAGACAATGTCTCACCGTGATATGCCACTGGATGTCCCTGTTGAGTAAGAACTGCCCCAATAGCATAGTCAGAGGCATCTGTCTCGATCTCAAATGGTTGTTGCAAGTCTGGTAATGTGAGCACTGGGGCAGAACAGAGGCGATTTTTCAATTCTGTGAACGCCTTCTGTTGAGGTTCCGACCAAAATAATTTTTCTCTCACTCCTCCCTTGGTGACTTGACTCAAGGGCCAAGTGATATGAGAGAATCCCAACACGAATCTACGGTAGAAATTAGCAAGACCCAGAAATCTGCGAAGCTCTTTTATAGTGGTTGGGGCTGGCCAATCCTGAATGACTTGGATCTTGGTTGGATCCACATGCACCCCCCTTTCATCAATAATGTATCCCAGATATTGAACCTGGGTCATGCCAAACGTGCACTTCTCCAAATTTCCACACAACTTGTGTTGTCGCAATGTTTGCAGGACTTGTTGGATGTGGTGAAGGTGATCTTCCCAAGTCTAGTTGAAGATCAGAATGTCATCCAAGTACACCACTACAAATGAGTTGGTGAATGGCCACAAGATCTCATCCATCATCCTCATGAAGGTTGCGGGAGCATTCGTCAACCCGAAAGGCATGACCAGCCATTTGAAAAGGCCTTCCTTGGCTTTGAAGGCAGTCTTCCACACATCAGAGGGCTCAATTGGTACCTGGTGATACCCAAACTTCAGGTCGATCTTGCTGAAATATTTTTCACCTTCGAGTTGGTCCAGAAGGTCATCAATCTGTGGGGTTGGGTGCACTGGTTCCCGACAATGATCTTGTTCGCCGCCCGATAGTCAATAAGGCAGTCTCCACGTCCAATCCTTCTTCCTCGTACCAAGATACCAACACGATCGCGTTCCCCACAGGCGATGAACTTGGTCCGATGTGACCTTTCGCAATGTGCCTCCCGAATCGCCTCTCGATTTCATCATTCTCCGGCAATGCAGCGCCGATAGATCACCCATTGGGTGAAGAAAGACGTGGGGTCGATCAACTGTGTGCTTGACCCGATTGAAGCAAGTGCAGGAACCCGTGTGGTGATTTTCAAGATTTCCACGCACTCCTCCACAACCTTATCCATTTGTTGTTGTCGTGCGCAGGAGCCTCCGTCCGGAGGTCATGGCCAGCGTCTTCTTCTTGCCCCGCTTTCGATCATCAGGAAAACAAATTTCCTGGTTTGGGAAATGAGCTTACTGCATTTTTTTGCAGTAACCAAAGAGATAGCGGCAGGAGGTGGTACCTCTGGTATCCTGTACAACTTATTTCCCAAAGTAACAATAACGGCACGATGTCGAGACTCATGCATAGCATGACGCTTCCACAAGTATGGCTGTCCTAATAATGCATAAAAAAAATCAATAGGAGCAACGTCACATAATACCTCATCCGTGAAGGGCTTGATGCTATAGGGAAGGCAACACTGCTAGCTGACGCGGAGATCTCGTCCTTGGTGAAGCCACCCAATGGTGTATGGATGTGGGTGAGTTGTGGTCGGCAAGCCCAACCGCTTCACGGCATCTGCTGAAATGAGGTTCTTTTGGCTCCCATTGTCAACAATGAACTATACAGGGGAGCCCTTTACCCACATCTGGGAGTGGAAAAGACATTCCTCCTCCTCTGGATCTTCTGGTTCCTCCTTCTGGATCTTTGTAGTGGCAAAAGTGGCGTTGGGCTCTGCATCAATAATCTGTTTCCCTTTTTCATTCCCCTTTTTAGGTTTTGATTCAGAGTCGGAGCATGCATCTGACTTAGAAGCCCTCATCTCGGCCACTAGCGACTGCTTGGCCCGACACTCACTTGTGTTGTGAGTGGAGCTCTTATGGAACTCACACCACTTTTCCGTGTCCTTCTTTGGCTTTATGGTGTTTTTCTTTTCTTGTGGCTTCGACGGGTTGTCTTTAGCCACCATGCCTTGGCTCTGTCCTTTGTTCTACGGTTTGGAAGCACCTTTCCCTTGATTTTGATTCGTAGATCCAAATTCTCGCTTCTTCTATTTGAATTTCTGCTCAATCTTGGCAGCATACCGGTATGTCGTACCAAGCGAGGAGATGTCGAGGAACTCCATTTCCTCCTAAATGTATCTATTTAGACGGCTGTGATACTTTAGCACTAGATGTTTCTCTGAATCTTTGATACCCAACTTTGTGCGCAAGGTATGGAACAGATTCGTCAGCTCATGCACATCTTGATCCCTTTGTTGTCGCAGCGTGGTCCATTGTATGTACTTGTCCTCATAGCTCCCCATGGGATAGTACTGTTCCTTGACGGCGTCTCGGAAAGAATTCCAAGTTGGTACGGCCGAGAACAAAGAGGGTTCTATCTGGTCCTTGTTCTCACAGTAGGTTTCCCACCAGTCCTTAACATGGGGGGTAGCTTTGAGGAGTGCAAAAATAATCTTCTTCCAGTCTGAAAAGTCATGAACAGAGAAATATCATTCTAATAGATTCAACCATCTATCTACGGCATCTTCGTCTATTTGACCCTCAAATATGGGAATGTCAAAATTTACTTGTACCTTAAAAGGAATCGTGCCTCTAGAGTGGTTGCTGGATGCAGATACGTCGCCGGTGGGCAACCGTTGAAGGATCTGAGCAAAGTTATCCATCATCGCGTTCCTTTGTTTTTCGAGGGCCTCCTCGAGCAATATTTTGATAGGATCTTCTGCTCCCTCATCTTTCTTTTCGTCCCCCATGGGCGTCCGTTGAGGTTTGTGAGGCTGATCTTGCAAAGGTTCCACCAGATCAAGCCCTAGCTCCTTATACCCCGACCTCATTGGGGACATATCGTGAAATAGTCAATTTTGATATCGCGAAGTTATTTCTTTCTCGGTAGAAAACTAGGGATAGGATGGAAAATATGAGAGAACTAAGTTCCAAGGACTAAAAAACCAAGGCCAACATAGTTCTGCCTTGAATCAGAGACAAAACAAAGCTGCCCAAAAAAGTGTTTGAGAGCACCCATTGAAGCTCCTATATATAGCAGAGTCAACATTTTCCTATTGAACAAGTTTTTATAGTCAAAGCCACAGCAAGATCAGATAGCCACGATCCTAAATGAGAACCAGAGCCAAAGCTAAGACAGATCCACGTTTAGCAGAACAAGATAGCCATAGCAAAGGATTTGACCACAAAACTAGATCATGAGAGATAGCAAGATTCTTGCTTCCACTGTGGAAATGTAGAAACTGTACAAGGGCTTTGCTTCCAGCAGATTTCATTGTGATAGTAATTGCTATGGTGTTGTAAGCGCTCATTACTAGAATCTTAAAGCCATTCTGGAATTCTTTTAACCTGGAGAGGGTTTTCTGTGGTTATAAATCCTCATGTTCAAATTCCATTGTGGATTGGTTTTGTTTGATATTTTGTTTTTATTGTCCGTAGTTGAATTTTTGCACAGAAAATTATCAGTCTAAAGCGGAGCAATTTTGCGATGTTTCTTTTGCTTCCTATTGTGAAGTATTTCACTCAGAACTCTACTCATTGTAACAGAGGTCTTGGGCATAGAACAGGGGACTTGGGTTTTTTGGAATCAAACTTCAGGTTAAGATGCTCATCTGAAGAATGGCACAGTGAGCCTTAGCATGGAGTTGGGAGTACCAATTTGAAGTGCAGGTAGGGCATTGTACAATAGACCAGTTAGATTTATGGACCCTAATACAAAAGTTTCTTCTTCTTTCAAAACATGTTTCTCCTTTTCTGTAACCAATGTGGGTCCTGTTCTTGTTTCAATTGGGGATGGATGATCATTTGTTATTGCTCCAGATGATCACACTCTGGGTAGCCCTGGAGGCTATTTGGAGGTGATGAGTCCAATAGGTCTCAATGAACTGTTTACCTTGCTAGGGAATATTATTGCAGTGGAATTTGATACTATTTTGGATGTTGAATTCCATGATCCTAATGGAAACCAGTACCTTCAGCTCTAGTACCTGTTCACAAAAGAGGGTGCCATAGTCATTCATGCGTGCAGAGAGGGTGAATTGCAGGCATTGCAACAGGAGGTGTTGTTGTTGTTGCATTGGCCACTAGATTGTTTGTCTGGTTTTGTTACAAGCGTAGAGTATTGAAAAGGATAGACAAATTTAGTTTATATATTGTGAAATTGCCTCGGAATTCACCTACAAAGAGCTCAGCAATGCTACGAAATAATTTTTTTGAATGTGATTGATAATCGATAATTGCAAGCAAGGGTAATCCCCTTGTGAAACCCAAATTTCTGAGCATTTTCTAAAACCTGATAATGGAGTCATTGTAATGAACAAGCGCCTAGGTCTATATTACGTCAAAATATACCAAGCACCAAGATCTATAAAAAAAATTCCACAGTATCTGCGAACTAAGAAGAAGAGGCAGAAAATGTATTCTGCTTACATGTTCGAATAGTGGTTGGGGTTTACCACGGCAAAAATTTGACACAGCCCATGTAGCATTTCGTATCATTGAAATTTTGGCAGTATCATTCATCTGGGAAAGCACCTGCCTCGGAGCTCCATGACTGAGGGCAAGATCCCTAAATGATGTAGAGTCTCCAGCAATATTTCCCAAAGCCCAAACAGCCTTACACGAACACCAGTTGAACTCAAAGTTGGGTAGTAGTTTTTTAAATCAAATTCCAAAATTACAGATGTATAAAGATAGTCGGGAAGAATAATTTTATGCCTCTAAAATGAACGTGCTACCTGTTCTCGAACATTATCATTCCCAGAGGTAAGAAGTTCCACAAATATAGGCAGTGCCCCGTAATCAATCACAACCTTTGTATTCTCAGAGGCTCCAAAAAAACCCAAATAGGTTCAACCCTACTACAGGAGGAAGGGCCTGCAGTAAGAACTTACCATTTTGCAAGAACTAAGGGCGAATAATGTTCTGCAAGAGCTGAGGGCGAATGCTGAGGGCGAATGATGTTCTGCAAGAGCTGAGGGCGAATGCTGAGGACGAATGCTGAGGGCGAATGCTGTTCTGCAAGAGCTGAGGGTGAATGCGCACGTGATATCAGACGTTAATGTAGTTTTTTAAAAAATCATTTTTATGTAGCACACATTTGAATTTTAGCATTTCAAATCATTTTTATTTACATTTGATTTTTGCATTTCTAATAAAAGTGACAAACAAATTTCTACAAGAGGTTGAAATTTTTACTAGATAGCCATGAAAGACTAATTAAAATGGCTTAAAATGCAAGTGGAACTTCAAAATAAATGTAATTGAAGGTTCTCTCCACTAAATTTTTGCAAAAGTGCTTACATTATTTAAGTTATCTAGGATATTTTTTTGTATTACACAATCAATATTAAATAATGAAATAGTTGGGTAGTCTTATTGTTTCAAATTTGGACACAATTTTCAAATGGTGATGAAGTTTCATGTGATGCTTAACTAAAAATATTCTCCTTCCCTATCCTTTAAAAACTATACAAGGTTCCCTGTTGCCACATGAAACCCTAACTCATGTAGCAGCATAGGACTAGTCCTCCATTTTTCCCGTCATAAGGCATTTTGCACATATTTGACGTCTAGAATTTGTGGATTCCCGTTTTCCATGAGGTGCTAGGAAGGATAGAAGACTTAATTTTGATGTTTGAATTTTTTTCAAAAACGTTCTTACACCCTTTAATTTCCACTTACCAATAATTTTGCAACACTAGTCCTCTTCGCAATTGCAAGGCTGTACTCAAAAAGTAAGGAAAGTTACTTTTTTGGCTCACTCAATGATCCAGGTGGATACTAGTGGCCACCCGCCTATTCCACTTGGGGCCCCACCATTGTCTCTTTCAGTTTTTCAGTTTCGGCACAACTTACTATTTTTAGCAGTTTTTCGGGTCCTGAACTTCCAGAGCCGTTTTGAGGCCCTAAACGACGTTTTTTGGGCATCACGCCTCCAACGAATATCATTCTGTATCATTTCGTTTCATAATTATATTGGTGGTGAAATTTTTATTCCTCGGATAGATCTTTCTAATGATGTATCATGTGCATCAAACAGAGATAGTATGCCAAAGTTATGTCCCTGGGAAGTTGAAACACCAATTTACCCAAACGGGGCCCATAGTTTTGGCGCTTCATCTCCTAGGGTTAGGTTTTTGGGATGTTTAGGGTTCTCCATTGTTTCTCAATAATAAAAGGGGCCCTCGCGCCTCATTGTAAAGCAGTTCAGAGGTCTGTAGCCACCACATCTCTTCTCAGAGATTCGCTACCAGCACCCTAGCTATTTTATTTCCATTATGTCTGTAAGCATCTTTCTGTTATTTGATATTAATGAAATGAAGTGTTATTTCCGCCGCATCTCTGTATTTATGGTTATGTGTTTATTCTGTTGCGTTCCTGCATAAATCCGGATCAGTGGTATCAGAGCGGTCTGCTTTTTCTCGATCCTTCTTTGCATGTCCCCAACGAGGTCGGGGTATAAGGAGCTAGGGCTTGATCTGGTGGAACCTTTGCAAGATCAGCCTCGCAAACCCCGACGGACGCCCATGGGGGACGAAAAGAAAGATGAGGGAGCAGGAGATCCTATCAAAATATTGCTCAAGGAGGCCCTCGAAAAACAAAGGAACGCGATGATGGATAACTTTGCCCAGATCCTTCAACGGCTGCCCACCGGCGGCGCATCTGTTGTGTAACCAGCTCCAAAAAGAGAAGAAAATAGATATCAATGCCTTAGAAATGAGCCACTTCGAGGGGGAAACCTCCAATACATTACATAAATGAAAAATTCTTGGATGATACAATTTACAAAACCTCCTTTCTATATATAGGAGTCCATGGGGCCATAATGTAATCCTAGTGGGCCACAATGTAATCCTAGCCGACATAACAATAATAATTTAAGGGCACAATAATAACAAAATGGGGGTTACAAGGGTACAATAATAACAATAAGGGGGTTACACTAACAACAATAAGGGACTATACTAGTAATATAGGGACCTAACATGCCCTCTCCTTCAAAAAAGTGTTGTCCTCAACGCTTGAGTAGCTCTGGGTGCTTCTGTATAAAATTCTCATCCTCCCATGTAGAATCTTCAGTGGGTAAGTTCTTCCACTTGATGAGATACTCTGAAATTGATCGATTCCGTAGTTTTCGAGTTCTTTTTTCCATGAATGCTTCAGGTTCCAATATGATTTTCCCTTCCCCATCAAGTTCTGGCAATACTGTTTGAACTGGAAGATTTTCACCTATAACCTTCTTTAAGCATGAAACATGGAAAATCGGATGTACTCGCGAAGAAGAAGGAAGCTCCAATTTGTATGCCATAGTACCAATCTTTTGCAACACCTTGTAAGGACCATAGTACTTTGGCGATAATTTATTATCCTTCTTTGCTTGCTTGAGGGACATTTGTTTGTATGGTTGTAGCCGTAAAAATACCCAATCTCCTACATCAAAACTTCTCTCGCCGCGATGTTGATCTGCCTGTTGTTTCATTCGATTTTGTGCCAAATTCAGGTTATCCTTTAAGAGTTGGAGAACTTCTTGCTGATGCTCGATGTGATCTTCCACTGCTTGAACCTTCAAATTTTCCTTTAAAGATGATGTGATCGATGGTGGATGATATCCATAAAGTGCCATAAATGGGGTTATTTTTGCTGCAGTATGGAAGGAAGTGTTATACCACCATTCAGCGAGAGGTAACCACTTGACCCATTGTGTTTGTTTATCAGATACAAAACAACTAAGATATCCTTCCAAACATTTATTTACTATCTCAGTTTGACCATCAGATTGAGTATGATAAGATGAGCTATGAGCTAATTGAGTACCCAAACAAGAAAATAACTCCGTCCAAAAATTTCCAGTAAAAATGGGATCTTCGTCGCTCACAATAACCCTTGGGCTTCCATGTAGCTTTTGAATTCTGTCCATAAATGTAGTAGCAACTGTACTTGCTTTAAATGGATGAGATAATGCACAAAAGTTTGCATACTTGGTAAGTCTATCAACTACCACCATGATGACACTCTTTCCTTCAGACTTAGGTAAACCTGTGATAAAATCCATTGAAATCTCCTCCCAACTTTGACTTGGAATGGATAAAGGTTATACAAGTCCCGGGGTCTTAATTGTTTCCACTTTATTCTGCTGGCAAACCAAACATTCTACCACAAACATTTTAATATCATATTTAAGGCCATCCCAAAAAAATTCTTTCTTCACCCTATGGTAAGTTTTTAAAAATCCTGAGTGTCCTCCTAAAGGAGAAGTGTGCAATTCCATAAGAATCTTTTGTTTTAGTTGGGAATTATTACAAAGATATAAGCGATCTTTGTACCATAAGGAATCATTTTTCCAACTAAATGTATCAGATGTACTAGGATCTTGCTGCAACTTTTGAATGAGTGTCCACACATCTTTGTCCTTCTTCCATTCATCTCTTGCTTCGGTTATCCAATCCGGTTGGATAATAGAAATGGCACAAAGCAATGCTTCCACCTCTTCATTCTTTCTTGAGAGTGCATCTGCAACAACATTAAGCTTTCCTTTTTTGTAGATTATTTCAAAGTCATAACCCAACATGTTTGTGACCCATTTTTGCTGCTCTTCTGAAGATAGTCTTTGTTCCAAAAAGTGTTTAAGACTATCATGATCAGTTTTTACCTTGAAGTGTCTTCCCATTAGGTAAGTTCGCCATTTCTTTAGTGCACGTAGTATTGCTAACATTTCCTTCTCATAAATAGGTTTCTGTAAATACTTTCCTTTGATTGGACGACTTTCAAAAGCAATGGGTCTTCCTTCCCGCATTAAAACTGCACCAATTCCATTTCCTGAGGCATCACATTCCACAATAAAGGTTTTTGTGAAGTCTGGTGTAGCTAAGACCGGTGCTAGGCACATTGCCTCTTTAAGACGTTCAAAGGCCTTAGTTGCTTCATGAGTCCATGAAAATGCATCTTTCTTCAATAATGTTGTTAGAGGTGCTGCTATTCTCCCATAATTCTTAACAAACTTGCGATAATACCCTGTTAACCCGAGAAATCCTCGCAACTTCTTTATGGTTGTGGGGACTTTCCACTCCTTAATGGCTTTAATTTTGTTAGGGTCTACTTTAACACCCTCGTGAGATACAATATGACCCAGATATTCCACCTCTTGTACTCCAAAGAAACATTTGGATGTTTTCGCATATAATTGTTTCTCCTGCAATAGTTTGAGCACCCTGTCAACATGTTCAACATGATCCTTCCAAGACCTGCTGTAGATTAGTATATCATCAAAAAATACTAGCACAAATTTTCTAAGGAAGGGTTTGAAAATGAATTCATCAACCCTTGAAATGTAGAAGGTGCATTGGTAAGGCCAAAAGGCATGACCAAAAATTCATAATGACCCTCATGAGTTCAAAATGTTGTTTTTGGAATATCTTCAGTCTTCATTCTAATTTGATGATATCCCGAATGAAGATCCAACTTGGTAAAATAAATTGCTCCATGTAATTCATCCAATAATTCATCAATCACAGGAATGGGAAATTTATCTTTAATGGTGAGCTTATTGAGCTCCCCATAATCCGGACACATTCGCCATGATCCATCCTTCTTGTGTACCAATACTACAGGAGCAGAGAAAGAACTTTGACTAGGTTGAATTATACCCGCCTCTAACATTTCTGCAATCATACGTTCAATTTCGCTCTTTGGAAGTAAGGATATCTATAAGGCTTGATGTTTGGAGGAACACTTCCTGGAATCAAATGAATAGCATGATCATGATCATGAATAGGTGGGAGTCCTTTGGGAGTTTCAAACACCTTGGAATTGATTGTCCAAGACTTGTTAGAGATCTGCAGAAATAGATGATTTTGATGTTGGAACTTCTAGTGAGCATAATTGTGCAATTACGCCTCGTTGTTCTTTCTTTAGAAGCTTTGTCATGACATTAGAGCTTATTATCCTTCCTGGCTTCCCCGCA
Source organism: Pinus albicaulis (assembly GCA_034641835.2). NCBI lineage: Eukaryota > Viridiplantae > Streptophyta > Pinopsida > Pinales > Pinaceae > Pinus > Pinus albicaulis. Next base: position 25,582 of record JAXQQM020073338.1, on the reverse strand, counting down.
ATACCCAGTAATTCGACTTCCTTTCCTTCTGAAAAAAATTTCAAGAAAAGTTCTTGAAAATTAAAAGCTACCGTCCCCAAAGATTGTAACCATTGTACTCCTAGTACAACATCAGCACCTCCCATAGGAATGGAAAGCATAGGACTAGTCAATACATATTCCCCCATGGTTAGCTTGATATTATGGCATTTTCCAGAGAAATTTATAGTTCCTCCATTTGCAACCATCACTTGACATTCTGGTGCTGGGTATAGGAAGCAATTTAATTCCTTGGCTACCTTACAATGAATAAAATTATGGGTGCTACCTGAATCAATCAACACTATTACCTTTTTCTTCTTGATATGTCCTTCTATCTTGAGAGTTTGAGGAGTGGTAATTCCTGCCAGTGCATTACGCGATATGGTCGGATTCATTTCTTCCTCTTCTAGGGCTGGTTCCTGGTGTATATCCTCTTCTTGTTCATTTTCTTCTTCCTCTTCACAATCTATGTAAAATAATTTCTTCTCGACACACTTATGACCTTTAGTGTATTTGCTATCACAACTGTAGCAAAGCCCTTTTGCTCTTTTTTCTTCCAATTGTTGTGGTGTCAACCTTGTAGGTTGTGGAAATCTAGGCGTAGAAACACTTCCTTCTTTATAGACTTGAGTGGTAGGCTTCCTTGTCGCCATAATTTTACATTCAACTTTTCTTGCCAACCTGAATGCCTTCTCCAATGAATCAGGTTCCAAAACACGAACTTCATGTTGGATGTTATCCTTTAGAGTACCTAAGAAGAGATCAATCCTGTGTTCCTCTGGAATATTAGTTACCCATATATTCAATTTTTGGAAGTCCTCAATGTGCTGCCCCACTAAACCCTTTTGTTTGAGATTTATCAATTGGCTAAAGAAGGTGTTGCTCTTTGTATCCTCATAATGTGCTATCATTTCCTCCGTAAAAATTGACCAAGTGACAATATTTTTACGGGAGCAAAGCCATTGATACCATACAAATGTATTTTGTTCTAAATGTAAAGTTGCAATGCGTACCTTTTGTGTGTTTTGTACATTATGGAGATCAAAATATTGCTCCATCTGTAGTATCCATGTTACAGGATCCTTTCCATCAAACTTCCTCATATCCATTTTTGGAATATGGTGGTTCTTCCCGCCAACATTAGAGTTTGTGAAATCACGATTAACATTTATTTTGTTCTCATCATGAGGTTCTTCTACTATCTTTTCACCATTAGGAAACATTTCTTGTATCAACTTTGTCAAACCTTCGATGTCTATTTTGAGATCATTCTTCATGTTTTCCATGTTATATTTCATGTTCGCTTCCATGCCATCCATCTTAGCTTCCACGCCATCTATCTTAGCTTCCACGCCTTTCTTCAAACTGTCCATCTTCACTTCCATTTCATTTTTTGTTGCTCTTTGCGAGAGTGAAATTTTTTGCACTTGCTCTTGTAATTTTGATAGATCATGTTGCAATTCTTCATCTTCATAGTCATAGTAGAGCCTTCTGAAGGCTTAATGGGTGTTGAATTATTTTTACGAGGCATATTTTAGAACCCAATACTGCTATATATTCTACAATATGCCCTTGGAATCAATTCAAATTGATTCTTCAAAGAAGACTCATGCAATTTGGAAAGAAAAAAAATATACACACCTTTTTCTTGCTTTTGAGGAACTCGATATTGAAATTGGATTATCTCTATGATTGCAACACTTCAATATTTGAATTTTGGTATCAACGTAGCCCTCTGAATTATATTTTGAATGCCATAGGTCTAACCTGATTTGGATTCTCCAAGACAAAGTTGTGTCCAATCTCCCACAATGACCTAATTCTGGACTGGTTCAGTAGAGCGAACTTGTACGACTTGCCACGTGTCACTGTTTCGTCCTTTGTCTCTGAAATTGATAGCAAAGAAACTACAGTCTGTGTACTTGCGACCAATTTTTATGGCACTCCAATCCGATGCCCAGAGAGAAAGTTATTGAACTTTTCCCACGATCACCTCTTTGAGATGAAATTTAGGAGCCTAAAAAAGCACTACCTTCCACAGATCATATCTCCCAAAATATTGCGAACCAAGCTCTCAAATTTTTTGATGAATTTCCTCAGGATTTCAGCTTTGCACCATACGAATTTCAGATTCTGAACCTTCGCAGAAAAAAAATTTATAGCACAAATGCTATGATGACCTGTTTAGGAGCCTGAAAAAAGACCTAACTTCCATAGATGATATCTCAGAAAATATTGTGAACCAAGCTCTAAAATTTTTAGAAAATATTCCTCAGGATTTGGGCTTCGCACCCTAAAAATTTCAGCTTCTGAAACTTCGTAGAAAAAAATTTATAGCGAAAATACCACGATGACCTGTTTGGAGCAGCGAAACCCTAGAATCCAAAGCTCTGATACCAAATGTTGTGTAACCAGCTCCAAAAAGAGAAGAAAAGAGATATCAACACCTTATAAATGAGCCACTTCGAGGGGGAAACCTCCAATACATTACATAAATGAACAATTCTTGGATGATACAATTTACAAAACCTCCTTTCTATATATAGGAGTCCATGGGGCCATAACGTAATCCTAGTGGGCCACAATGTAATCCTAGCTGACCTAACAATAATAATTTAAGGGCACAATAATAACAAAATGGGGTTTACAAGGGTACAATAATAACAATAAGGGGGTTACACTAACAACAATAAGGGACTATACTAGTAATATAGGGACCTAACAGCATCTGCATCCAGCAGCCACTCTGGAGGTGTGACTCCTTTTAAGGTACAAGTAAATTTTGACATTCCCATATTTTAGGGTCAAATAGATGCAGATGCCATAGATAGATGGTTGAATCTATTAGAAGGATATTTCTTGGTTCATGACTTTTCTGATAGGGAGAAGATTATTTTTGCACTCCTCAAAGCTGCCCCCCATGTCAAGGACTGGTGGGAAAGCCACTGTGAGAAAAAGGAGGAGACAACTCTCTCGTTTCTGGCCGTACCCACTTGGAATTCTTTCTCTCCGAGACGTCTTCAAGGAACAATACTATCCCGTGGGGAGCTATGAGGACAAGTACATACAATGGACCACGCCGCGCAACAAAGGGATCAAGATGTGCATGAGCCGATGAATTCGTTCCATACCCTGCGCACCAAGTTGGGTATCAAAGATTCAGAGAAACATCTGGTGCTAAAGTATCGCAGTTGTCTGCACAGATACATTCAAGAGGAAATGGAGTTCCTCGACATCTCCTCGCTTGGTACGACATACCGGTATGCCGCCAAGATTGAGCAGAAATTCAAACAAAAGAAGCGAGACTTTGGATCTGCGAATCAAAAGCAAGGGAAAGGTGCTCCCAAACCGCAGAACAAAGGATAGAGCCAAGGCATGGCGACTCAAGACAACCTGTCTAAGCCACAAGCAAAGAACAACACCGCAAAGCCAAAGAAGGACACGGGACAGTGGTGTGAGTTCCATAAGAGCTCCGCTCAAAACACAAGTGAGTGTCGGGGCAAGAAATCGTTGGTGGCCGAGATACAAGCCCGAGCCGCATGGATGCTTCCGACTCGAATCGAACCCGATTAAGGGAATGACAATGGAAACAACGTATTATTGATGCGAGCCCAATGCCACTGTTGCCACTACAAAGATCCGGTAAAGAGGAACATCTCTTCCACTCCCGGATGTGGGTAAAGGGCTCCCCTGTACAGTTCATTGTCGACAATGGGAGCCAAAAGAACCTCATTTCAGCAGACGTCGTGAAGCGGTTGGGCTTGCCGACCACAGCTCACCCACATCCATACACCATCGGGTGGCTTCACCAAGGACAAGATCTCCGCGTCAGCCAGCAGTGTCGCCTTCCCTATAGCATCAAGCCCTTCACGGATGAGGTATTATGCGACGTTGTTCCTATTGATGTTTCTGATGTATTATTAGGACAACCATACTTGTGGAAGCGTCATGTGGTGTATGAGTCTCGGCCTTGTGCTGTTATTGTTACTTTGGGAAATAAGTTGTACAGGATACCAGAGGTACCACCTCCTGCTACTATCTCTTTGGTTACTGCAAAACAATGTAGTAAGCTCATTTCCCAAACCAGGAAATTCGTTTTCCTGATGATCCGCCCCCAGTGCAAGAAGAAGACTATGGCCACGACCTCTAGAAAAGGCTCCTCTGCATGACAACAACAAATGGATAAGTTTTTGGAGGAGTACAAGGACATTTTCACCTCACCCACAGGGGTTCCTCTACATTGTCAAGTCAAGCACCCGATTGATCTGACCCCATGTGTGCCGCTACCCAACGGACCGATCTATCGGTGCTCTATTCTAGAGAACGATGAAATCAAGAGGCAGATTCAGGAGCTGCTGCAGAAGGGTCACATCCGACCAAGTTCATCGCCCTGTGGGAGCCCGATAATTTATTATTGTGAAATCATAGTTCTAAATTATCTCTTATTCTGTGAGAAATGTAATCTATTAATTGTAAGTAGATTCATTATAAAAATTCAAACTGATTTTAGCATGAATGATGAAAATTTATATATTAATTGGTTTTTAAGAGTATTTGTATTATGTAGGAGCACTGGAAAGATAAATCAAGACTTCATTTTCTGTTTTCCTTATTTTATTGGGCTGAACTGGAGAAAATTGAATATGAATAGTGAGTTAATTGTAAGATCAATGGGCCAAGGCCATACATCAACATTGACCACAGTGGGGAAGTATAGAAGCATGGATATTCATGCAAGTATAGTTATTAATGTAAGATCAAAGTTAACTCTTAGCTTCACTAAAGAAATAGAAGGCAAAGATCTAGCATCAACTGAAACTCACGTGAAAAAGTAGATGAAAAATGTACAATCATCCAATGGAGAGGTAATCTATAATTATCCAATAAGAATCTTGGCTATGCCTTGAGACTAAACTAATTCTCAATATTTTTGAATAATCATCCATTGGAATTTAGTAGGAAAACCATAGTAAATCATTGTCCAATGGCCATGCAAAAATATATAAAAAATAATATTTGTTGGTTTTTTTTCAATAGGTGGACCATGATGGGACAACTGAGAAGGTGGGGGTGTTTTTTTAATCATGGAAGTGAGGTTTAGTAGATTTATAGTCAAGTTACCTTTCCCTATAAATTTTCTCCATCAAGTTATTCATTCATTGAACTTTGATTCATTCCTACTATTTTGATACACAATCCAATCCAGTTGAGTCTTGAGTCTTCATAGAGAATGGCATTCATAGGTTGTCAAGAAAGAGGTTATCATGCACATGCACTCTTCTTTTCTTGGTATCTTTGTAACTATGTTTAGCCTGAGTTCTATATTTTTAAATTATCATAATAGTTCGTGATTATTAGGCTTTTATTTTGTCTTTTAAGAATTTTAATTTAATTATTATTAATCATTAAATTAAAATATATATATATATATATATATACATATATACATATATTTATTATAGTTATTAAACTTTCAATAGAATTATTAAACTTTCAATGGTACATCAACTTTCATACATGAGAACCCGGATGCGGGTGAAGTTGGTAGTGTTTAACGTGATGGGATGGGGGTGTGGCATAAGGGGAAGCCACTCGCCCACCCGCAAGAGTGTTGTCATTTAGTTCTTAATGTCGACTGATCGGCGTTTAATGCCATTTAATCCTCGTGCTCGAATCAACCATAGTCCCGCTCCTCGATACACATTCGCATGCCGCGACATGGCTCAGCCTCCAGTTCATACTTATGGTGGTTTATTGCAGTCGATTCACAGTTGCACGGTAGACTGGGTTGTTATTATGGAGCGTCCCTCTGGTCTGAACAGAATTCCCCCGCCTGTGAATCTGTGGTGCGCTCCAGGAGTAGGGCTTTCTAATGTTCGCACTGTAACTGGTAAGAGGAGCTGTCTCAATTGTTGTTTGGATTTTGGAGAAAATCTCCACTTCTCCCACGCTGGTTCCTGCAAGCTTGCTTCTGTCGCCCTGTTGCCCCTCTCGCCTCAGTCTTCTATCCATATTTTTCCTCCCTGCCCTGCTGTCTCGAGTGCGACTATGCCGCGCCTCAGGCAGAGAATGTGCTACCGAAGAGGCTCCACGAGGCGCCAAATTCGACGCTCTCCCTCCACCTCTGGCACCTCCTCTGCATCTATCTCCCACTCTGACAGTCAACCTAGAGGGCGCCTTCTCCGCTCAGGCCGTCGCTTTGCTTCCCCCACTCCTTCCGCTCCTCCTGCTCAAACCCACACCGCGCATTTTTCCTTTAACAGCACTCTCAATCAACCCAGGGTGACTGCCTCAATTACGGTCGTCTTTCGTGAAGAGCCTCAGGAAATTGTTCCCAGTTCTCGCCCGGCGGAATGCAGCCTCTTGGCGGCTCAGGATTCGGCGCAGTTTGTTGGGCTGAAGCACCCTGATAGTGCGGATGTGCAGGGTCAGATGGGTAAGGCCACGCAGGACCTGGCGAACAAGGAAGCGGTGGGTCAACCTACTAAGAGGCAGGATGCAGTGCAAGTGAGCGAGGCGCAGATTACTCCTCCTCCTCCTGGGAAGGTGATCCATTCTATTGCTGACCTGTATAATGCTGACAGGGAACCAGATGAACTCTGGTGCAGAGTTGTCTACGAACCTCCTGATGAGTAGTTCCTCCTCTTCACTCTGGTTTTTTGCTCTATTTCTGCCCATTCTCACGGGCCTGTTCATGTGTTTCCTGCTGTCTCTGAAAATGCATCTGTTTTTTTTGCTTCGATATGGTCTCCAGTACTACAATTCTCTGGTTCCCCTGCGCGGGATTTTTCAAATGAATTGTTTCAGACTGGTTTCCCTCTTGCAGGGCAGTCTTCAAACTATGGTTTTTTGTTTCAAATGCCACAGCACTCGGCAATGATCAGGCTTCGGCCCGCTGTACTGTACTCCTTTTGTTAATAGAATTACTTTTACTTAGAAAAAAAAAACTTTCATACATGAGAAAATAGATACTGACAAATGGTACATCATGGCCCGATTAATTTCGCTCAGCAATTTCAAATGGTATAACATTTAGTCAACAGTAATCATCAATTTCTGCACACAGAGACTAATTTCTCTGGAAGCCTGAGATTTCTTTGGCTTGTTATTATTATAACTACATAGACATAATTAATAGAGATATTGAGGACAGAAAAAAATCTAGCGCTTAGTCTCCACTACTCAACATGATTTTGTGAGAAATAATACATAGATTGATTTCTCTAAGTGCCTTAGCGTTCTTTGGCTCATTTTTTTAATCACAACAACAATAAAAAATGCACTGAGGATTTTTTCTTAGTCCGATTATGCAATTTTTATAAGACAGATTATGCAATATTAATAATAAGCATAAATTTATTGCAATTTAGGGAAAGCTCGTTCATGTTTTTTTCTTTATATTGGAAGGTTACTTGATTTTTGAAGTAATTTTTAGTAGATCATAGCATATATTGAGGAAATATTATTTTGACAAGAATCAGTTATTTCTCTTGAAACTTTAGGTATTAAAAGTACATGACACAGATATATCACACTCCAAAATCCAAAGAAAATGGAAGAGCGTTCAATTTTTTTAATCAAACTTTTATTGGTGAAGGGTTAATTTATTACGAGAACATCATTAATGAAGTGCAAAATTTTAAACGTAACGTTTATTGACTAGAAAAATAATGACCAAAACGTCAAAAAAATTTGTGTGATGGGTAAAGAGAAATCCAAATTCCAACCCTGCCTGCCACTTGTTGGTGAGTGGAGGTTATTCACTTTTGGTGAGTGGAGGTTATTCACTTTTCATTTACAACTTACCAGGTTACTCATGTTACCAATATTTTCACATGGCTCACTTTTAGGTGACTACTTATTGTACTTCTTCTTTATAAAGAACAATTGGTAGATAATTGTATATATTATTTGAAATCTATAACAAATCTAGGCAACAAAATTACAACAAATAGAAAATTATGCAAAAAATTCACCAGGGCACTACTAATGTGTGGATACCCTATCATTTCTTAGATCCTCATAACTTAACAACACCTACTATATTGGTATACACATAATATGGCATTTACCTAAAGTATTTCATATGTATCTAGAAGTAAATAAGTTGTATGACAATTGTTATGGCAGATATAAGATGTGTATTATAGTTTATATTTCAATTTTTCTTAAGTAGCATGCATGTGTTGTCCATATAGTGACTACAATTACCAAATATATTTCAGTGAAGATGTGAAGATGATCTCTCATTAGGTCCTAATTACTTAAAGCATCATTAATTAGCTTTCCAAATGAATAAAATATGTTAACAAATTAGTAAAAACTAGGAAAACAAATCATGCTTTAAAAAAAATATGGCACAATGAGTCACACTCTGAGATTTATTTAATTACTCATCAAGTGTCGCTACAACATATATATGATCACCATTACCATAGAAATGGGACATGTGACCTTCATTTTGGTTTCGCCAATGACATTCCACATCATGAGCATTGTTTAGGGTTGATTGTGTTGATTTAAAAAAAAAAAATCATTTATACATTTTATCGAAATTATAGACACAATTTATAATCACATTACAAGATCATGATGTATGGATATTCCTTATCATTTCTTAGATACTCACAACTTACCAACACCTAATAGACTGATATACACATCATATAGAATTTACCCCTAGAATGCCACATGTATCCTAAAACAAATTAGTTGTATGGCAATTGTTATGGTGCATATATGATGTGTATTACAGTTTATCTTATAATTTTGTTGAAGTAGCATACAACAATTTACATAGTGATATGAGAACCACTCTCTAGAGTATACATCGATTTTGTACACATGGCTTTTAAGTTTCTTTTTAAGATATATCATTGGTGATGCTCACATGATTATATAATGAACCATTAAGTTGAATGACCCCGATGTCGGGTATGTCACGTTCTCAAAAAATAATAAATTTTACTTTTCCTAATGTCGGCCAAAGCATTAACCTAATCTTGAATTTTATATAACTTGAATATTTATATTGTATATAACTTTATGTATTATTTATATAATTTGAATGGATAGTAAATTATATACCTGAATTTGAATGGATCAAAATTTACCTTTAACAAAAAAATTTACCACATTGAATTTCCAAATTAAGTAAAATTTTAAACATCTTTACTCTTTACTAAAGTCAATACCATTTCCTAAATCAAAAGAAAAGAGTTAATTAAACACAAACAATCAAAATACAAAATCTTTTAATATTTCTTTTAATTAAATATTTGTAAAATGAATATTTAAAAAGAAAACCCATATTCTATGGATAAATTAAAATATTTAAAGACATAAATATTTCCCCATCAAAGTTGCAATATTTTAAAATTTAAATAAATAAAAATATAAATACACATGAGGTATGGTAAATAAATAAAACATATTTTTATACTTACTCCAGGACTATGGTAAATAAATAAAAATATATATAAACTAGATGTATGGTAAATACATAAAAATTCTTTTTATATTTACTCCATAAACTTTTTTATATTTAAAAAAAAATTAAAAAGAGGTTTTGTTTAGATGAAGCCTATGAGACTAATACCATGGGACAAATTAATATTGATACCATGGGCCAAATACCATATTTATAAAATAAGTATGGTAAATAAATAAATATAAAAGAGGTATAAAGAGGTATGATAAATAAAGAAATATAAAATAGGTATAAAGAGGTATGGTAAATAAATAAATATAAAAGAGGTATAAAGAGGTAAGGTAAATAAATAACAATATATCAAATAGGATTATAAATAAAAATCTAATTATATAACAAGCCTATGGACCAAATACCATAGTAAATAAAAGAGGTATGGTAAATAAATAAAAATATAAATAAACTAGAGGTATGGTAAGTAAATAAAACCTCTTTTCATATTTACTCCATAATCTGCTTTATATTTACGAATATTTATGTTCATTAGTTTACATAACTAAGAAGAAATACAGAGAGAGAGAGAAGTGGAGAGAGAGAGAGAGTGATAAGGGAGAGATGGAGAGAGAGTGTGTATGTTTACGAGTGAGATAAAGAGACAAAGAAAGATGTATGGAAAGAAGGGGGGAGAGAAGAAAAGAGAAGGTGAGAGGGAGGGATATTGTAATGTAGTTGGAGAGGGAGAGGGGTGGAAAGAGAGAGATAAAGAAAGGGAGATGGGGAAAGAGAGAGGATTAGAGAGAGAGGGAGAGAGAGAGAGAGAGAGAAAGAGAGAGATGGGGGAAGAGAGAGGATTGGAGGGAAAAAAGAGAGGGAGGTAGGAGAGAAAGGGAGAGAGAGGAGGAGAGTGATGGAGGAAGAGAGAGTATTGGAGGGAAGAGAGAGAGAGAGAGAGATCAAGGAAGAGAGAGGGAGTTAGGAGAGACAGAGAGAGGAAGGACGAGAGAGAGGACTTGAGAGAGAGGAGGAGAGATGGATCTATAGAGAGATGGAGTTGGAGGGGGAGAGATGTAGGAAATAAGAAATATAGAGAGTGAGGAGTGGAGAGAGAGAAGGAGTGACAAGGGAGAGACAAAGAGAGAGTGTGTATGTTTGGGGCTGAGAAAAAGAGACAAATAAGGAGAGATGGAGATAAGGGGGGAGAAGAAGATATAAGAAGAGAGGGAGGGATATAGTAACATAGTTGGTGGGTGAAGAGAGAGAGAGAGGGAGAGACAGAGATGGGAGAGAAAGGGAAAGAGAGGAAGGAAGAGAGAGGATGTGAGAGAGTGGAGAGAGGGAGGGAAAGAGAGATGGACTTGGAGGGGGAGGGAGAGGGAGGTAAGAAGAAAGACATAGAGAGAGAAATGTGGAGAGAGAGAGAGAGAGAGTGAGTGATAAGGAAGATGGAGAGAGAGGGAGAGAGGACAAAGGGAGGAGAGATAGATATTAGCGGGGGAGAGGGAGAGAAGGGGAAGATAGAGATATAGATGGAAGGTGAAGAGAGGGAAGAAGAGAGAGATGGGGAGAGGAGGGGATTGACAAAGAGATTGATATATATGGAGTGCAAGAGCGTGTGTGTTTATGGGGGTAAGATAGAGAGACATAAAAGAAGAGATGGAGGGGGATATAGATATGGATGGAGGGTGGAGAGAGGGAAGAATAATTCTCACACTAGATGGATTGATATAAGTGGAGATGGTGATCTATAACCCTATTCGATTATTTGCACTATATGCATCGATTTTAGTGTAGATATTTATTTCTAATGATATTTTATTACTTGCACTAGATGCATTGATTTTAGTGTAGGTGGCGATTTCTAATACAATTTGATTGCTTACACTGAATTTTTTTATTTCAATTTAGATGTTGATTTATAATTATATTTTATTACTTGCACTAGATGAATTGATTTCAATGTAGATCATTTCTAATCCTATTTGATTATTTTCACTAAATGCATTGATTTAAGTGTAGATGGTGATTTCTAATCCTATTTGATTTCTTTGAGTAAATGCATTGATTTTAGTGTAGATGTTGGTTTCTAGAGAGAGAGAGAGTGAGTGATAAGGAATATGGAGAGAGAGGGAGAGAGGACAAAAGGAGGAAAAAGAGATATTAGCGGGGGAGAGGAAGAGAAGGGGAAGATAGAGATATAGATAGAAGGTGAAGAGAGGGAAGAAGAGATAGATGGGGAGAGAGGGTGATTGTCAAAGAGATTGATATATATGGAGTGCAAGAGTGTGTGTGTTTAGGGGGGTGAGATAGAGAGACAAAAAAGAATAGATGGAGGGGGATATAGATATAGATGGAGGGTGGAGAGAGAGAGGAATATTTCTCACACTAGATGGATTGATATAAGTGGAGATGGTGATTTCTAATCCTATTTGATTATTTGCACTAGATGCATCGATCTTAGTGTAGATATTTATTTCTAGTGATATTTGATTACTTTCACTAGATGCACTGATTTCAGTGTAGGTGGTGATTTATAATACAATTTGATTTCTTACACTGAATATGTTGATTTTAATTTAGATGTCGATTTATAATTGTATTTGGTTACTTACACTAGATGAATTGATTTCAATGTAGATGATTTCTAATCCTATTTGATTGTTTGCACTAAATGCATTGATTTCAGTGTAGATGGTGATTTCTAATCCTATTTTATTTCTTTGAGTAAATTCATTGATTTTAGTGTAGATTTTGGTTTCTAGAGAGAGAGAGAGAGTGAGTGATAAGGAAGATGGAGAGAGAGGGAGAGACGAAAAAAGAAGGAAAGCGAGATATTAGGGGGGGAGAGGGAGAGAAGGGGAAGATAGCGATATAGACGGAAGGTGAAGAGAGTGAAGAAGAGAGAGATGGGGAGAGGGGGTGATTGACAAAGAGAATGATATATATGGAGTGCGAGAGCGTGTGTGTTTAGGGGGGTGAGATAGAGAGACAAAAAAAAAGAGATGGTGATTTATAATCCTATTTGATTATTTGCACTAGATGCATCGATTTTAGTGTAGATATTTATTTCTAATGATATTTGATTACTTGCACTAGATGCATTGATTTTAGTGTTGGTGGTGATTTCCAATACTATTTGATTGCTTGCACTGGATGTGTTGATTTCAATTTAGACGTCTATTTATAATTATATTTGATTGCTTCCACTAGATGCATTGATTTCAATGTAGATTATTTCTAATCCTATTTGATTGTTTGCATTAAATGCATTGATTTCAATGTGGATGGTGATTTCTAATCCTATTTGATTGCTTTGATTAAATTCATTGATTTCAGTGTAGATGTTGGTTTCTAATCTTATTTGATTGCTTGCATTAGGTGCATTGATTTCAATGTAGAAGTTATTTTCTAATCTTATTTGATTGTTTGCATTAAATGCATTGATTTCAATGTATATGTTGATTTATGATTTGATGTAATTGGATATATGACGGTACATTAATTTTAAAGTGATTGGATTAACAATAAGCATTGATTTTAGTGTAAGCACAAAAAGTTATTGACAATGTACATTGATTTTTGTGTTATAGTAATTTAACCTATTAATATTGGAGAGCAAGAGAGACAAGGTATCATGTTTACTACAACAACTCGAGCTAAAGATTTAATTGGTTTATGATTTAGATTTTATTTTTCATATAATTCATATGAAAAGATAACAAAACTAACAAGGGTGACAATAAGAATAGTAGAAGAAAATAGTTTGAGATTGATCACAATGAAGACTATTTGTAACATGAGTACATTCTTATTATTCACATTTTCTATCTTTCAACACTAATATTGTCACTTTGCATTCAAAAAAAATATTTCATCATTTTTCATCATTATAGTTATTAACAATATTTATCATCTCAACGAACTGAGGTAACTAAGAAAATTTAAAATTAAAATGACCAAGTTAATCTCAAAAATATTTAGCATATTTAAAATGATTATATTAATATTTGATATATTTACATATTATTGATAAAATTAATCATATCTTCGATAGATTTTCCTTGGCAGTACACGACTGAAACCAGTGTAGATCCATCTTAACTCTGGATCTATCAAGCGCCGAGAGGGATCAAATCTCTTGAGGTGCAAACCTTTTCTCAAGTTTTGCACTAAAAAAAAAGGTTTTCACCTCGAGATATTTGATCCCTCTCGACGCTTGATAGATCTGGAGTTAAGATGGATCTACGCTGGTATAGAATTTACCCCTAGAATGCCACATGTATCCTAAAACAAATTAGTTGTATGGAAATTGTTATGGTGCATATATGATGTGTATTACAATTTATCTTATAATTTTGTTGAAGTAGCATACAACAATTTACATAGTGATATGAGAACCACTCTCTAGAGTATACATCGATTTTGTACACATGGATTTTCAGTTGTTTTTTATGATATATCATTGGTGATGCTCACATGATTATATAATGAACCATTAAGTTGAACTATGAAATTATTCCTCACAACACACACATATCGATGAATTAATAATTTTTCTCATATAATTTTTTTAATCTATTTTGAAAAAAAATAAAATTATATATAATTATTTCTAAGAAGAACAAGAGAGAGTTCCTTACCATATCTTCGTAAAACATATAATAGCGACGTTTGGAGGCAATTGCGACGTTTGGAGGGAGCTTTCTAGCAACGCTTTGGGGCATAATGTCGCAATTGCGACACTTTTTCGAAGTGTCGGTATTGCGACACTTTTCTCTAAATGTCGGTATAGCGACGGTTTCCCAAGGTCAATGGCTCAAAGTGAACCCAATAACTTACCTTTTCCCCACACCTTTCCTTTTGATCATGGCCATTTTCTCGTTGAATCCAGATTCGACGGCGCTAATACATTTTCGCGCTCATAAAGTAATCGTTTGATGTTTTGGCAAAGCCACGCGAAATGGGTGGTTTTTCCAAACCACCCGCGCTTACGTGTTGCCACCACGTTGTATCACGTTCGAAAAGCTAGTTTCTGCTTACCACCATTTACCCTCGTGAATACCACTGGCGGTATTCCCTAAACCTCACCCATTTAACCCGAGTTTAATGTCATTTAACTATGGTTATACCATCGTTTAATACATTAAAATTATATTTTTCATTCAAATTTTCACCTTTTCGCTTTAAACCTGTAAAAACATTGCAGAACCGTTTTTCCTCAAAATCACGCCATTTGAACCCTGAGAAACTTTGTAGAGCCATTTTCAACCTACCAGTACCATTTTTCGACGCCCATTGCCCTGAATTTCCATTACAAAGTACTACATTGTCCTCTGCGAAGCCATTTTCAAAAAATTGAAGACTGAGCACCTCTGCAACGTCTTCAACCGAATTTCGCTTGTTCTCCAGGTATTTTTATTCGAATTTTCCCTCTGATATTTCAAAATTCCTGTCGATTTCAAATAATTACCAAAGTTACTGCAAAAAAGTGTCCATTTTTCAGGGAAAACTCTGTCAAAATTTCCCTGGAATCCCTAATTTCCCTTTCTCGCAGTTTTTTCCATACCCTGGTCCGTTTTGCTGTTGAAATCGATTTTAAATACACGTCCTGAGCTTTAAATTCCTTTCATTTCCTAAAAACCCTGCTCAGAAACCCCATTTTCAGTAGAAATTCGCCAAGAAACCCCTGTTTCTCGTAAAGGAACTTAGCAAACCGTTTAAGCTTGCTTCGTTCATTATTAAAAATGACCAAGAAATAGGTAACCCCCAAGAATGGAGGCCCAAAATCTCAAAAGAAGTCTTCTGCAAAGATTCCTCAGCTTATGTCCTTCAAAATCGACAAACCAACTCCTGTACTCACGGCTGATTCTACAGAAGTGGTCAGACCAGTCCAGCCTCCAGTCATTTCTCCAGAGAACAACCCTTTAGTTGATCTGGACTGTAGAATACTAGACCCTAATGTAGAATTTAACCTGTTTGATGTCTATAATTGGTGCTATGGCAAATCAGTGGAAAAGAGTGACAAAGATATTCCAATTTGGGAATCCAATCTGCCTAGATATATTGTCCCTCTCACTCATTCTGTTCCTGACTTTATCAGATTATGCCAAGCCTATTATATGCCAGAACAAAGATGTATTGTAAACAAAGAAAAATATATCCTGTTTTACATCACCGAAGAGTCGATAAATTCCATGCTGCAAATGAATCATGACCCCAATTCTGCTTCCCTATCAATAGAATATTTAACCCAACTATATCTTGACTTGGAGTTCAATACTAGATTCAAAATATACTAGACTTTTTGTCCAAATCAAGTTGATATTCCTAAGTTAAATCCTCCTTTCGACACCGTTGATTTCCCAGATGAAACTAGACAGATTGTCTCAATGCTCTCCTTCATACTAGGATACGCCAGTGATGAATTCACTGATGTGGCTATCCTAGGTTTTCTGTCAACTCTAAGTGCTGGTCAATCACCATCCATTCAATTCAATTTTGCTAGATTTATTGCTGAAAGTATGCATTATCAGTTATCCAAATTACCAGACGAAGGAGTTTTCAGATACTCCTCTTATCTACTCCACCTCTTCCTATATTATCAAACAGATAAGTTTCCAATTGAATGTGAGAAAGTGGATGCAGAAGGAAAAGTTCTATCAGTAGTATTTTGGTCATCTATTCTAAGGAAATGGAACAAAGAGTATAGTTTTACAGATTTCAATGACTCATTTATAGCCCCTGCCATGTATCTCTTGGAAAAAGAGGAGATCCCTAGGATCAATGATGAGACAAGAAGAATTCTGCAGTTATCAGAGAGCTACAAAACTGGAGATTGGTATTTATATAAAAATCATACAGAAATCAGAGTGTATGGCTCATCCCTGGCCCCATATAAGTTACCCAGATTTCTTACTACAAGAATATTTTCTTTAGAATATTTGAGACAACTATTGAATGTAGATGAAATCAACTTCATAGCTTCCAAGAAAAAGACCCAATTTAAGCTGAAAAATCAAATTGGGCCATTCATTGTGAATAACAGAGAAGCTGCCAATGAGATAAATGTCAAACTTAAAGAGTATAATTTCCCATGTAGTTTTACATGGAAGTATGACCCACAAGGTATTTTGAGTGCAATAAGGGTAAAATGTAAGTTTCCTGTTTACTTGCATGATCCTAAGCTCCATATTGAAAGATATGTAAATAAAATTGAATGGGAGCCAAACACCCTATCTGATGATGATTCACAGGCAGTACAGGTAATACAGGTAGACAGTGGCAAAGGCAAACAGATTGAACAGACAGTACAGGTGGCTTCTACAAGCAAAGATACTTATAATGTACATAAAAGAGACAAAGAAGGAGATAGTTTCATAGCTGAGACTATTGAGAACATAAAATTCAGAACTCCTTATAGTAAAAGAAGCAAGTCAACAGAAGAAGAAAAGGATAAGGCTGTAAATATTGATATAAATGATGAAGCAACAAGAATAGTCACTCAAACATTAAAAGAGCTTCAAAATATAAAAATTGGAACACAAAAAAAAGATACAGTCATGAAGGAAAACCAGGCTACTGTCGATTTGCCTCCTTCTTCTCAGGAAACTGACAATACAGAGTCAGAGATTCAGATCAGATTCATACAGATTAAAGAGAAGAATGAAGAGCTCAAGAATCAAGCTCATTCTAGATTTCTTAAGGAAAAGCCTGGAAACAAAGACAGGCTTCTTTCAGCATTTGATTATTCATCCAATAAATTGGTAATGTCATTCTTGAAGCCTACAGTGGCTGAGCCAAAATCAGTGGCATATTATTCCAAAATAGATCTTGAACTGGATGCAGATGCCATTCATGAATTAGATCAAATTGAATTTCATAGGAGCAATACTGAAATGCTATATTCCAAAATTGTCAGTAAAACTATGAAATCAATTAGGCTTGAGAAAACAGTGCTCAACCTCCAAAATCAAATGAGGTTGGAAAAAGCCTCACCGTATGCTAATAATTTAAGAATAAAAGCACAAGAAGATATAGTGATTGAAGCAGGGGGTGACCCAGCCAACATTGAAGGGGCAAAAGTCTTAATTAAATAGAAAAATGAGGATATAGCTGCTCTTAGAAAACAGTTGAAGTTGCCTCAGAGTGAAAACTCTCAAGCAAAAGAAATTCTACAGCAAAAAATAGAGAATGATGATTTAAAGCAGCTTGTAGATGAAATGACAGGTCATATAAAAACAATGGAAATTCAAATAGAAGCTCTAATGAAAGAGAATGAAGAACTAAGAAAAGCACAACCAATGGTCATTCCTACAGTGATCCCCACTGTAAACACTGTTATACCATCTACTTTGGCAGAACACTTGGCACCGAAAGGAGTACTGGCAACTGCAGTGCCAATTACTTCTCTAATCTCTGCCTCTTCTTCTTCATCCTCACAGAGGAGCACACTACAAGACCAAGATAAAGAGATTCTTAGTTTGAAAGGCACTATGAAAAATTTAGAAAAATCCAAAAATGATGCCTTGATTACTTCTAGAGGACATGAGCAAAGGGTTGATCGACTACAAGAACAGGTAAAGATTCTGCAAGCACAAGTAAATCTTACAGATCAAGTGGCCTTTATAAAAAATCATTTATGGACCAAAATTATTGATGGAATTCATTCTCAATGGCCTTCAATTCGGATAATTTATGAACAGAGGGAGTTACTTCAAGTTGCTAGTGCAGATATTGACAAGACTAAGAGGGAAATTGACAAAAAACCAGCCCAAGCAATCCAACTCATAGCTTTTTTAAACAGTAAAACCAGGGAAGAGTTGGAAGAATTGAAAATTGTTGATAGAATAGAAACCATTCTTCAAATCAAAAAGTTCCTGAACAAAAGAAACATAATGAGTAATCTAGAGGACCGGTGTAAAGACATGAATTTATCCATCTCAAGATTTTTAGCCAAATACAAAACATTGTCAGAAGCAGGTTTGCCTGATATTCATGAATTGAATGACAAGTTAATGCCTCAGAAATATTATGATCTAAAAATCAGAAATCATGCAAAAGAGCAAGCCAAACAACAACTGCCTCAAGGATCACCAACAGGCAAAATACTTCTTCAGTATTTTGAAAATCTGTTCTTTTTAGATAATGAGATCAGGCATATGTTCACTATCAAGCCTAAATTTTCCAAGTATACAGAGGAAGATGAAAGTTACAGAAAATTGAAGACTATGAAGATCCACTCTGCAGAAAAGTGGCAAGAATTCACAGATCTGCTGTGAATTTAATGGATAAAAAACAGGAAATTCACTTGGAAATTCATTTTTTACTGTTACCTCAAATGGTAAAAATACAGGGTTAAAGTGCACAACAAAAATCAATTCAAATTAGAATAATCAGTTCTATTTTTGCTTGTAAAAAGGTAACAACTTGCAAATTGTTTTGCAGCTGTCCCTCCTTTTAAGTTTTCTTTCCTATTTTTTATTAAAACATTATCTCAATTCCTGAGATATTTTGTAAACATTTTTTTGTATAAATACTTCACAATTCGAAGTATTCAGTGTGAATAAAATTTCTCAAGACAACTATAGTTTGTGCTCTCTACTTGGCATTTTAATGTTTTCTACTTTGTTCGTGCTCTCTACTTGGCATTTTAATGTTTTCTACTTTGTTCGTGCTCTCTACTTGGCCATTGGCCTGTGGGTGATATGGAGTTGTAATCTTGTGCTGAATGTGGTAGTTTTGCAATGTTTCAGCTAATTTATTACCTACAAATTGTGGTCCTCCATCTGTGATTATGTCCCTTTGGAGACCATAGCGCACAAAGATTTGGAAAAGAAACTGTACTACAGAGTCCTCTGTAGCTTTTGAAACTGCCTCTGCTTCGACCCACTTAGTGACATATTCGGTTGCAACTAGGATGTATGTATTTTGGTTTGAGGGAGGACTAATAGGGCCAACAAAATCAAGTGCCCAACGTTCAAATGGTTCAATCACTAGCTGAGGGTTCAAAGGCATTTCATCAGACTGCCCAGGGCGTCCTGCCCTTTGGCAGCTATCACAGGCCTGCACGAATTTTTTGGCATCCTTAAAGATGGTAGGCCAATAATAGCCTGTTCGTAAAACCTTATGGGTAGTTCTACGGTTCCCAGTTAGATCCCCTTCTTCAATCTTCTTATCTGTAGCTTAAGGATTCTTAAGTGCCCTTTTGCTCAGATTCCATCCACTCCATCAAATCAAGCCTATACATATCCTTAGAAGGTCACCTATCTTGCCCTTAGCACATTTGCATCTCTGAGCCTTATTTCTTAGTTCTGCTTGCCTAGAGAGTTGACTCCATTGCCCAATATTCTGGTAGATCCTTCTCGTTTACCTTGAAATATCTTTATTCCCACCAATATTTTAAAATCAAACCCAAATACAAAATCATAGCTAGCCTAATATCTGTTACTAAAACAAAGCTAAATCATACGGAGAGATCCCTCTCTAGGGTTCAAGAAGGCTAGATCTTGAATTCCCAAAGCGGTTCTTGGTTACCCCCTGGTGTTCTTAACTACAAAAATCCCTATCCCACAACCTGAGAATTACTAGGGTGATAACAGGCCTTGGGGGTATTATGATCCTTGGAGGAAACTCCCACAGCTAGAAGAGTTGAAAGAGAAAATTGGATCGAGTACAAAGGTGTGGCAGGTGGGTTTTACCCTGTACCAATTGTTATGGTGCATATATGATGTGTATTACAGTTTATATTATAATTTTGTTGAAGTAGCATACAACAATTTACATAGTGATATGAGAACCACTCTCTAGAGTATACATCAATTTTGTACACATGGCTTTTCAGTTGCTTTTTAAGATATATCATTGGTGATGCTCACATGATTATATAATGAACCATTAAGTTGAACTATGAAATTATTCCTCACAACACACACACACATATTGATGAATTAATATTTTTTCTCATATAATTTTTTTAATCTATTTTGAAAAAAAAAAAATTATATATAATTATTTCTAAGAAGAACAAGAGAGAATTCCTTACCATATCTTCATAAAACATATAATAGCAAGAAAATTAATCTATTGAAATTTCATTTCCAAACATATTCATGGAGTAAAATGAAGATTAAAAGGAGATATTCATGGATTTACCTATAACATCACCTTATAATTAAGAATGTAAATGTACAATATTGATGATACATAGGTTAGGAGAAAAATTAATCTATTGAAATTTCATTTCCAAACATATTCATGGAGTAAAATGAGGATTAAAAAGAGATATTTATGAATTTACTTATAACATCACCTCATAAAAGTGTAAATGTCCAATATTGATAAAATTTATTTATATATGATAAATAATAAACCTTTATCTCACATGTATCATATAATCTTATAAACAAACAATTGCACCGGGGGTGCAATCCTCAAAACTTTTAAATTGTCTAATGTATATGTACCTATTTAAAGTATTCGGGGCCCACATTACAAATGCCCAAAGTGAAATATTTGCGCATATGTTATATATGAGCCAATGGTTTAAATAACTATCAGGTGGTGAAAAAAAACTTATAACAAAATATTAATAAAACTATATCATACGTCCGGACTTCAAAAAAAATAAACCCGATTTCAATCACAAATTCGCGTTCCAAAATAGCCTGCTGATGTCACCCTAATTTGTGACGCGAAAACTTCATAGAATACGCCATATAAAAATTTGGGTCCGTTTTTTGGCTTTTCGTACGGAGGAAAACTGTGACGCGAAAATCAAATTAATTCCGCCCTATAATGTTTCGGGTCCGGAATTCCACAATGCAGATGGGCCAAAAAATAACGCGATCGAATCGCCTGCTTCCACGTGGATGGCTGATTTGGTCTGTGGTCTGTGGGACCACGTTCTTCTGAATTAAAATCTCCCGCGTTTACTATTAAATTTCTCTGTTTCCAAAACAATACAACGCTCTGTTTTTAAGTGTGCAGGGACTGTGATTTCAAAACCAAAATTGATTGTTCATCAGTTTTAGAAAGCGGTTGTTTGACAGAGCCATTCAAACAGATTTAGAAAGTGGCCAGAGGACAGGGTAGTTGAAATTAATATTTCAACATCCCTCATTCACTGAGAATACCCTCCTTGGTGCCTTCTTCGCCGGACTACGATGTGTTCATCAACAGTCGTGAACCCGATGTCCGTTTCTTCCCCAGGCATCTTCACAACAGTCTTGTTTCCAGAGGATTGTGAGTCTTTCTCGACAGCATAGAATTGCAGGCTGGACAATCCATACCTTCACAAATCAAAGACGCAATTAAAGGAGCCTCTCTCATTATTACTATTTTCTCTCCAAATTATGCGCAATCACAAAGGTGCCTCCATTAACTACTCCTCGCGCTGCTCTGTAAGCCGACCATTTTTGCAAAGGCATATAACTGTCGTTTATTGCATATAAGTGTCGTTATACCGACGGCGGCCAGAGCGTCACTGATGGATCCCTCTAAACGTCGTAATTGTGACACTTAGACATTGTGTCGCAAACAAAGCGTCGCTATTGTGACGACTGCCTCCAAACGTCGCAATTGCGACACTTAGACATTATGTCACAATTGCGACGTTTGGAAGCAGTCGTCGCAATAGCGACGCTTTGGGGCATAGTGTCGCAGTTGCGACGTCTTCCTTCAAATGTCGCAATTGCGACACTTTGTCTAAGTGTCGGTATTGCGACACATTTCTCTAGACGTCGGTATAGCGACGGTTTTGAGCAGGATTGAAAAAATTTGGGGAAATTTCTGACATTTGGTCAAAAATGTTAGAACCAAGTGTCAGAATTTCCGCCAAATGTACTAGTGTTTACCTGACTCCCTCTAAAAGGTAATGGTACCAATCCTGATAGCACTGTACTGTTCAACGTCGTCCATCTCAATATGCATCTAGAGATCTTTCTCCTCCAAGTCACTGAAAATTTCCTTATCTCCTGTCGTGTGAAAGGAAGTGCCACTCTCCAAATACCACACCGATCCCAATGCACTTGAAACCATCCATGAAATCAAGAATAAGTAAAGCTAAAATTTTGAGCAAGGGCATCACCAAACGCCATGTACTCCAACATCCTTCTTGTTCTTCTTCTTTGTGGACAATAGGTAGCAATATTCCCATGATGATTCGTGATGTTGAAAACACTGCACCTTGGACATATCCGCCCGCTTAGACTCGCATTTAGAATGAATTTATCTCTCTCTTCTTTTGCTCAAGGGCTCAGCACAATCCTCTTCATCATCATGCTTTGATGAAGAGCCAATCCTCGGTGTTCCGCCTAAACTCCCATGCACTGCATTCGACCACAGCGTGTTCCCAATCCGACTTCTTTTCCCGTTTATTGAAAAACAAAGTATTCATAACCGTGCCAACTTCAGTGAAGTCCCAAGAGAGCAAAGAGAGCCAAATCATCATCAGCAACATTTATTCCCACACTCCCCAATTCATCTCGACATTGACAAACTTCATGAGATACTTTGGAATAGTGTCGCCCTTTTCCATCTTGATCTTCTTGAGTTTATCTTTGAGCACCAATTACCTATGGTCGCTGCTCCTTTGGAATAGATCCGTCAAAGCCTTCCACATAGAATATGGTGTGGATTTCCCATGCAGGCTTGAGACAATGTGGTCTTGTACTCCCTCCAATAGGATCCTCCTCGCCTTTTCCACTTTCTTTTGCCATGCATCAAGATTGGCAGCATCTGCCGAAGCAGGCTTAGGAACATCATTGTCAATGAATTCCTTCAAGCCATTTTCTTCGAGTACTGCGTCCATCCTGTCCTTCCAAGAAATGTAGTTCGAGTTGCCCTCAAGTGCATACTCTAACCTCAAGCCATTGAAATCCATTTCGATCTTGAATCAACTATAGCACCAAGAAAGTCTTTATGAAAATTCAAATTCTTTCCACCAACAAACTCATCTCCTACTTCACTTCTACAATTTCATGTGCTCTGACACCATGTAGAAATTATAAAATATTCATGTACATCTTGGATTATCCTGATATAACAATGTGCTACTGTTAAATACAGAATCGCTTCTACAAATATTTGCAGAATTAAAAAATACAATCGCCAATTACATAAGCATGAAGAAAGATCTATCACACACAACACGGATAATTTCCCAGGGAAAGCTTACAGCTAAAACCCCCACTATCTTCTATTGTATATTATATCATGGATCATGAAATAATTACATACAAAGCTCCAATCACAAGAGCCCTCAGTACATCAGCTAATTCTCTCACACTGTCATACAAAAATTGGCAAATCACTTGCTCAATTTACTGTCTCCAGATAGCCTCCCTCCACTGCGCAATCCCTGCTGATAGCAATCCTTGAATGAATGCAATATTTCCTGCCTTGACTGCACAATCCTCATGGGAACATCCAATGTGTGTGTGGTTGCATGTGTGCAACCAGATAATGTCACAACTGATAGTCAACTTTCCTTTCACCTAGAACTCAACTAGGTCTCCACTGGATCTGACATGCATGTAGTTAATAATAGTAAATCTTCAATTGCATGTGACACCACTGATTGTGAATTAATTAATAATTAATTCACTTGATCTCTCACTACTGTATCTTCAGTTACAAATAGCACAACTAAGTTTAACTCACTTAACTGAGTTAAACTACTTTACAACTTGCACAACTGCACTTCCAACTTTGTTACAACTTTGAATCACTCAGTTACAATGAAGTCAACCTGCATGTCCCACCAACCAACTACTTAACTCGAAATTCCTTTAGCTAGCTGATTTTCCACTTCAGTTAACTATTTCCAAGTTCTCATTGAGAATATATTATAGTTTATTGTCCAACTAATATTAAGGGATAATAATAGTAGACATGCATCTATAAATAAACATGCATTATATAAATAGATTATGCACATACATCTATAAATAAATATACACCTAAAGATAGCCTAAAGCTAAACACTAAAGGTAGGTGCTTAATTTTCACTAGGTCTTCTTGTTGAATCTCAACACGTTTCATATTCTCGACTTAATGAAATATATTATGAAATATACGCATAGTGGGGTTTCAAGCTAACGCTTTCCCTAGATACATGTGTTGTGAGATAGAATTTTTTTCTTTTCTTGTTAATGTGATCGTGCGATCATATTTGGTTTCTAAATTTGTAGAATTGATTCGTATTTTGTTTTAGCATATTACAAAGATTCGTTTGAATATATTTAGATATTTATACATGGTATCGCAGCAGGAATCACTATATAAGAGAAGAACCAAAGTTTTTTTTTTAACAAGTGAATAAAATTTGCAAGATTATTCTTCAGACCAACAGTTACATCAAGATGTCTTTCCTGATTGAGACTGAATTTCTCTAGGGTAATTCATATTACATATCATGTGGAAGGATGGGATGGAGGCAATGTTGGAGGACAAAAAACTGAAGGAATTCATAGATACTAATATTCCCCAGCCCGCAACAACAAATGCTCAACTTCTTAATGCATGGAAGAAGAATGTAGCAAAGGTGATAATGATTAAGGTTAGGAGTTCGAGATCATATTGTCTCAAACCTCCATGGAAAGGCAACTCCATATGCTATGTGGAAGACCTTAACATATCTATTTCAAAAGAGCAGCGACCATAGCAAGCTGGTGATGAAGGAAAATCTCAGGAAGATCAAGATGGAGAAGGGTGACACGATACCCAAAATACTTGACGAAGTTCACTCAATGTCGAGATGAGCTTAGAAGTGTTGGTGTGACAACTACCCAGTATGATTTGGTGAGCCTATAACTTCTAGGCCTCCCCAAGAGCTGGCATAGCTACCAAGACTCAGTGAATGGGAGGGAGAAGCTACCAAAGTGGGAGCAATTGTGGTCCGACTTAGTACAAGAAGAGATTCGGCAGAACACCAGAGATGGGTCATCATCAAATACTAATGACGAGGAGAATTGTGCCTTGGCTGGAAAGGAAAATAAAGGGAAAGGGAAGGCGTCCCATTCCAAATCGGATTTCGATCAGGCAAGACAAAAGTGAGACTTTTCAAAGGTAAAATGTTTTCACTATCATGAGCTTGGACACTATGCTACAAAGTGTCCACACAAGGAGACCAACAAG
>JAXQQM020071434.1:0-85143 GCA_034641835.2 Pinus albicaulis | reverse complement strand
CACCAAGAAGAGGAGTGTCAACAGGCTTGCAGCCTTGCATGTTGAACCTCTCCAGAATCTCCCGGGCATACTTGCCCTGAGAAACAAACAGTCCTCCACTGCGCTGCCAAATCTCCAATCCCAGGAAATAATGAAGGAGGCCCAAGTCCTTCATCTCGAACTCTCTAGCAAGATCCTCCTTGCATGAAAGTATCAACAGCTCATCACCTGTCAGAATCAAATCATCTACATAAAGTACAATGATCAGCAACTTACCCTCCACCACAATCTGGTATAGGTTAGGATCCGCCTCACTCTTGGAGAATCCAAGTCCGGTGAAATAACTGTCTATTCGTGTGTACCAAGCATGAGGTGCTTGTTTCACTCTCAGAAGGTTTCCCTGAGTCATAATATGCGAATGTTCTGGGATTCAACCTGTGTCGCCGACATACCTCCACACCTGCTGGGGCGCACAATTTTCACGATTCATCCATGTGGATGTGCCATCCTATCCGCGTGTCAGAGCTTTCAGGATCGTCCGTATGGAAGAGTACCTTGCGACAGGTGCAAAAGTCTCCTCATAATCGATCCCCTCGATTTGTGAGAAGCCACGGGCGACAAATCTTGCCTTGTACTTCTCCCCACTCCCGTCAGCCGCCTGCTTCACTTTGTAGATCCATCGTGAACCCATCACTGATTTCCCTTCCGGTCTTGGGACAATCTCCCATGCACTGTTTCTGACGATCGAATCATATTCTTCGATCATGGAATCTACCCATGCGGGTTCCTCCACAGCTTCCTCAAAAGAGTATGGCTCCGTCACGACACATTGACTCACAAGAGCCATGTATCCAGTGTACCGATCCGGTGACTGCCTCTAGTCATACTGGTGGCAATTCTGTGGTCCACAACCTTCATCTGTTTCTGGGCCGCCAGCTCTCGAAAAGGCTGTGCCTCTGGTTGGCTGGCGCCTATGAGTGGTATTCTTCTACCTTTACAACTCTCCATGGCCGATCCACATCCGAAGCTCCTCCTTAGAACTAACAACTCCTCATCTCGCATGCAAGTGTGGCTCCCTCTCTCAGAAATTTGCCGAATAATGATTAATTATCCACCGAGACTATCCTGATCACATACAATTCGAATTTATATGCAACACATAATCTCTTCCACTCAGATCATCAAACATGCGGAAATAAAATCAAGCGATAACACATCAAATCATCATACACATTAATAAAGTATGTATAGGGAAAGCTTATAGCTGAAAACCCCGCAGCTATTGTGTATATTATAATGGAGAAATCATGTAACAAACTCAGTACAATACTCCTCACAAGTACTCAATACTTTCTCATGAAGTTACACACAATCTAGCTGAGTTTTGAACAGGTTACTGGTTCAAAACTCACCGCCAATTTCCTTGCCTCTATTGCGCAATCCAGGCATGTCTATATAGAGATCCAAGGTTCGAATCTCCTTGGCTTGATAGCGCAATCATCATGGGAAATTCCTCCAAGTGTGGTGCAAATCTCATGCACAACTGATGTCGCCACTGATAGCTAACTCCACCCTTTCATCTACCTCTTTCACTGGTCTCCACTGAACTGATCATGCACTGTAGTGAACTGATGTGTTCTTGAGTTGAATAATGAGTTGCTAATTAATGAATTAAATAATATTTAATTCACTCCACTCATTACTAGTTGATTAGCTAGTTAAACTAATCTCAACTAGTTCAACTAAGTTAAACCGAACACAACTCCACTAGCTGTCTCATTAACTCCACCAAACTTCTGCCACTGAAGTCCGAACTGAAGTCAACCATGCATGTGCTCACCAAACCCCTAGGAATAGCGTAATTCCTCTGTCAGATGCATGATCCACTTCCAAGGCTCGAACTGAAGTGCTCCAAGAGAGTAAACTGCTGTTTAGAGTCCAAATATTATTAAGGGTAAATAATATTTGACTTCCCTATTTTTAGGAGAGGCAGTCTAAAAATAGCCTTCGACCTCTTCGACCTAAAAAATAGAGTCTCATCTATTTTACCAACATGACCAATGCTCCAAGAATCTCAAACTGGAATCCCCGAACCATGCTCCATATGTCTAAAAATAGACATAGTCTAAAAATAGACTTTGCGCCAGAATTTGCCTGCGGGCCCACTTAGTGAAGGCGACTTCATTTCACTAAGCTCCATCATCTTGCTGCATTCTCAACACTCCCTCTTAGCAAGATATGGATTATCTGCAACCCCTATCCTACCTCTGTGGAATTCGAACTTGCTCCTGGTGAGCGCCTTCGTCAGGATGTCGGCATCCTGATCCTCCGTGGGAACATATGAAAGCATCATGATTCTCCGCTGAACACAATCTCTGATATGATGATACCAATCTTTGAAGCCATGTTGCCTCAACTGATCCTCCTGTCTGTACCATGAACCATATCCCGATGTGCCTCTAATATAGCGCAATACATGCTTGCCTGCCTTCCAAAAGAGCTTGGTAGGCTTAACCATAGCTTGCGAAAGCTGGTTAACTGAATAGCATATATCGGGTCGTGTATTGACCATATACATAAGCGACCCCACCAACTGTCGATAGACAGTGGCATCCACTACCTCCGCTGAAGTAGCATCCTCCTTCCTCCAACCACCAGGAAGAGGAGTGTCAACAGGCTTGCAGCCTTGCATGTTGAACCTCTCCAGAATCTCCCGGGCATACTTGCCCCGAGAAACAAACAGTCCTCCGCTGCGCTGCCAAATCTCCAATCCCAGGAAATAATGAAGGATGCCCAAGTCCTTCATCTCAAACTCTCGTGCAAGATCCTCCTTGCATGAAAGTATCAACTGCTCATCGCCAGTCAAAATCAGATCATCTACATACAGTACGATGATCAACAGCTTCCCCTCCACCACAATATGGTACAAGTTTGGATCCGCCTCACTCTTGGAGAATCCAAGCCCGGTGAAGTAGCTGTCTATCCGAGTGTACCAAGCACGAGGTGCTTGCTTCAGCTCGTATAGTGCTCTCTTGAGTCGGCACACATGCGACTCACTGCTGAAGATCTCGAAACCTTCAAGCTGCTCTATGTACACCTCCTCCTCAATAACTCCATTGAGGAACGCAGTCTTCACATCCATCTGATGAATGTGCCACCCCATCTGCGCTGAGAGAGCAAGGATCGTCCGTATGAAAGAGTACCTTGCGACAGGTGCAAAAGTCTCCTCATAGTCAATCCCCTCGATCTGTGAGAAGCCACGGGCGACAAATCTCGCCTTGTACTTCTCCACACTCCCGTCAGCTGCCTGCTTCACTTTGTAGATCCATCGCGAACCTACCACTAATTTCCCAACCGGTCTTGGGACAATCTCCCATGCACTGTTCCTGATGATCGAATCATATTCTTCGATCATGGCATCAACCCATGCTGGTTCCTCCACAACTTCCTCAAAAGAGGATGGCTCTGTCACAACACATTGACTCATAAGAGCCATGTATCCAGTGTACCGATCCGGTGACTGCTCTTCACTGCGCTGTCAGGTGGTCTTTACAACCTTCAGATCCCAGCCGGGCCGCTTCGCTCTTCTCAGGCGGATGCTCTATGATGGTTGGCGCCGCATGAGTGGTCTCTTCCACTCCATGAACCTCCTCTTGTGGCTGATCCACATCCTGAGGCTCATCCTTAGGAACTAATATCTCCTCATCTACATGCAAGTGTGGCTCCCTCTCAAGCGAACACTTCATGGCTTTCTCCTCATGAAATTTTATATCCCGTTGCACAACAGTCTTGCGACTGTCTGGAAAATACACACGATAGTTGTGGGGCGTATCAGTTGCAAAACCATAAATATTCCCAACTCAATGCTACCTGAAAGCCCAAACAACGCAGGCCTTTATGTCAGGGTTTACCAAAGCTCTACTTGCCAAGAACCTTGTGAGACAACATTCTCACACATACATGATCACGCATTGCATGCCTCATCCACAGACTTCATCTAACACCCAAAGACCCAAGATCATTTCATTCTTTTCCGCCTCGCACACCCCATTCGCCTGTGGGCTATAAGCATGCTTTCTCCAATCCCTTCCCCATCATAATCTTTGAATTCAGCCGAGATGAATTCACCACCGTTGTCACTCCTTAGAGCAATCACCTTCTTCCCCGACTCCTTCTCGACCAGTGCTTTAAACTCACAGAACTTCGCGAATGTATCGCTCTTCTTCTGCATGAAGAAGATCCAGCACTTTCGAGAGAAATCATCAACAAAGATCACATAATACCTGTGCTTTGCTGTCGAAGCAACCGAGAAAGGACCACACACGTCTGTGTGAACTCTCTCAAGGATCGTCGTGGCGCGACTATCCTTCTCGTGAAAGGTGGCTTTCACATACTTCCCTAAAGTACACCCCTTGCACTGATCTGACTGCGCAAGGGTGCCCTTAGGAAGCCCAGTAGAAATCTGCTGCAGAATCTTCAAAGCTCCATGGTGAAGGTGGCCCAATCTCCCGTGCCACAGTTCGCCCTCATCATCCCGGCTCACCACTTCTCCCGCCTTGCATGCCATAGCTGCGCAGCCATCTACCTGCAACTGATAAAGGTTCTTGGTTCGAACCCCTATCTTCCGGGTCTCTCCAGTAGTCTTACTGCACAGGAAGGCTTTTCCTTCGCTGAAGACCACATCATACCCCTTATCCTCCAACATTGCCACAGAGATCAAGTTCTTCTTCAATCCAGGTACATGCATGACATCCTTCAATACAAAGGGTTTACCAGACTCCCTCTGAAAGGATATGGTACCGATACCAGTCGCACTGTATCTACCATCATCGCCCATCTCGATGTGCACACCCAAATCTTTGTCCTCTAGATCTGAGAACAAATCCTGATCTCCCGTCATATGAAATGACGCACCGCTGTCCAAGAACCACACCGATCCCATCACACTTGAAACCAAGCATGCGATCAGTGAAAAGTCAAGCTCGAACTGTGAAGCCAAAGCTTCTCCATCTGCAGATCTTTCCGCTTGCTTGTTCTTCTTCTTCTTTGGACAATTGGTAGCATAATGTCCGTGATCATGGCAGTGAAAACACTTCACTTTCGCCATATCCTGCTTCTTGCCCTTTGCACCAGAATGAGAGGTTTTCTTACCCTTCCCCTTCTTTGCTTTGGCAACCAAAGCGCAGTTTTTTTCATCAGCTCCCTTTGATGAAGATCCATCTCGAGTAGTCCTCCTTATCTCCTCCTGCATGAGATCCGCCCAAAGGCGCTCCCATCCCGCCATATCCTGATTCTTGCCATTTGCACCGGAATGAGAAGTTTTACCCTTCCCTTTCTTTGCTTTGGCCACCAAAGCTGCCCCAGCCTTCTCTCTTCATCAGCTCCCTTCGATGAAGATCCATCTCGAGTAGTCCTCCTTATCTCCTCCTGCATGAGATCCGCCCAAAGGCGCTCCCATCCCGGCAGCTTCTCCCGACCATTGACACTATCTTGATATGAGTGCCAAGCCTTCGAAAGACCAAGGAGAGCCAGGTCGACCATGTCCTCTTCATCGACAGTAACCCCCACACTTCCCAGTTCATCTCTGCATTGAGTGAACTTCGTGAGGTATTTGGCGATACTGTCACCCTTCTCCATCTTGATGTTCCTGAGCTTATCTTTGAGCGCCAGCTTCCTTTGGTCACTCTTACTCTGGAATAGATCCGTCAAAGCTTTCCACATTAAATATGGAGAAGCCTTTCCATGTAGGCTGGATACAATATGATCCTTGACGCCCTCCAACAGGATCCTTCGACATTTCGCCATCTTCTTTTGCCATGCTTCGACTTCAGCAGGATCAGTGGGCTTTTGGACATCCGTATCTACGAACTCCTTCAGACCATTATCTTCTAATACCGCCTCCATGCGATCCTTCCATGCAACATAATTCGAACTGCCTTCAAGAGCATATTCGAGTCGCAAACCGTTGAAAGACATTTTCAACACTGGCACCAAGAAAACAAAACTGCTGCAAAACTTCGAATTCCACCTCAAAGCTCAACCGCTCTAGATCTATGAGAACAAATTATTTCTAGCACAGAGATTGACTGCAAGGGGCGTTTACCAGACCTTTCACTTTCCAAAGAAAGATGAATCCGGAGGCTACCTGGCCCGCATGCAGACTCTATCTACCGAAATAAGTTTGTAATCACTGTGATGATCAATCTGAACTTCAATAGCTCCGATACCATGTAGAAATTTGCTGAATAATGATTAATTATCCACCGAGACTATCCCGATCACATACAATTTGAATTTATATGCAACACATAATCTCTTCCACTCAGATCATCACACATGCGGAAATAAAACAAGCGATAGCACATCAAATCATCATACACATTAACACAGTATGTATGGGGAAAGCTTATAGCTGAAAACCCCGCAGCTATTGTGTATATTATAATGGATAAATCATGTAACAAACTTAGTACAATACTCCTCACAAGTACTCAGTACTTTCTCATAAAGTTACACACAAACTAGCTTGGTTTTGAATAGGTTACTGGTTCAAAACTCACCGCTAATTGCCTTTCCTCTATTGCGCAATCATGGCCTGTCTATATAGAGATCCAAGGTTCTAATATCCTTGGCTTAACAGCGCAATCATCATGGGCAATTTCTCCAAGTGTGGTGCAAATCTCATGCACAACTGATGTCGCCACTGATAGCTAACTTTACCCTTTCATCTACCTCTTTCACTGGTCTCCACTGAACTGTCCATGCACTGTAGTGAACTGATGTGTTCTTGAGTTGAATAATGAGATACTAATTAATGAATTAAATAATATTTAATTCACTCCACTCATAACTAGTTGATTAGCTAGTTAAACTAATGTCAACCAGTTCAACTAAATTAAACCGAACACAACTCCACTAGCTGTCTCATTAACTCCACCAAACTTCTGCCACTGAAGTCCTAACTGAAGTCAACCATGCATGTGCCCACCAAACCCTTGGAATAGCGTAATTCCTCTGTCAGATGCATGAGCCACTTCCAAGGCTCGAACTGAAGTGCTCCAAGAGCGTAAACTGAAGTTTATAGTCCAAATATTATTAAGGGTAAATAATATTTGTCTTCCCTATTTTAAGGAGAGGCAGTCTAAAAATAGACTTCGACCTATAGTTCCAAAAAATAGAGTCCCATATATTTTTACCAACATGAACAATACTCCAAGAATAACATACTGCAATCCCCGGACCATGCTCCATATGTCTAAAAATAGACATAGTCTAAAAATAGACTTTGCGCCAGAATTTGCCTGCGGGCCCACTTAGTGAAGGCGACTTCATTTCACTAAGCTCCATCATCTTGCTGTATTTTCAACACCTTTCCCTTTGATCCAACAAACACCCTCAAAATCAAATCAAACTCTCTTATATATATATACCTAGCCTAAAATTAGCTTTTATTCAAGTTATCTCAAGCCTCACTAATTATTTTTGCTGAGATTGACCAGGAGAGAGCCCTCTCCCGATCTGGTAGGGCTAGCTACCAGGTTAAGCGTGGTTTGATGTTACCCTAGATTCTGCCTTTCTTAGCCTGAGGTAGATTTAGGCCATAACAGCTCTCATGCGTGTCGGTGATGAATAAGATATCCGACAGTCGAAGAGAATCATATAATAGACCTAGCGATGCCCAAAATGACCCATTCCCATTCCAACAATTGATGGAAATGGATGCCCCTTGTTGCCTCCCCCAATGAGCCTGTCATTTGGAGGACCTAGAATGGGGCTTCCATCCAGGTGGAAAAGTGTCCCGAATCACTGCTTTGAGATTCCTGATAACTGCCCATTTCCCTGTTTGACGTGCTGCTGTAACCAACTCCGTAGAGCGTTTGAGCTCAGCAACCTGTGTTTTAGTGAGATCTTCATCAAGGAAGATCTTACTATGAAGTGAGAATAGCTTTCTCTTAGCTCTAAGAGCCCGAAGGTGATCAACCATCGACCTGAACCGGAGAAAGAGAGTAGAATCGTACCCAAGCCAAGCTCTATCAAGGGTCACGTCCTGAAGATGTAGTTTTTCATTGAGGAACAGGGTCCCAACCACCATGGGGTCTGAGGATGTGAGAGGAAAAGGAAGCCCTCTCACTTTAAGGTTCAATTCTCGCACTTGTCTAGTGCGTTCTTCCATGAGTTTAGATTGTACCACCTCCTCAACTGTGGCTGGAGGGGGAGTGAGGGGGGTATCCCTCCCTCTAGCAACCTGTGCCCATGAGATGATGTGTGTTTCTGTTTCTTGTTTAAAGGCCACTTGCTGAGCTTTGATCTCCTCCTGTTTTTTTTTCTTTTCAGATTGAGAAGTTTAGCATGTAGATTGTCATTAGATGGGTAGTGGTGAACTGCTTGCTCCTTTTTGTCCCTCAACAACTACTTCAGTGAACCATTCTCGCCTTCCATTACAACTACTTTATTCCTGAGTTCATCAACCTCTCTTATTAGTGCCTGGTTAGAGGATTCAAGGGTTTCCAATCTCCTAAATAGTTCCTGAAAATCTCTGTTGTCGCGTCGAAATCCATAATCAGGAAAGGGTGACGGTTCCGACAAGCTTTGAAAGAAGTCTTCGACACCTATGTCTATGTTGGTAGGAGGTCCTGACGACGTTGTCACCTGTGGTTGATCCTGAGAAAGAAGCATGGAATCTTCTAAGACCCGCTGTTTTGAATTATTGTGGAAGCCCAATTGCAGGCACTCCAAAATTTTTCAACTTCTCTGTGCTAAACTTGGCCGCGAGTGGATCAATATGTGGCCCGCACGAGAAATCGCTGAATAGGAAGGAAGGCCAAATCCGGTATCCAGTACTACTTTTGTAGAGCAGAAAATGTAGCAAATAATATGATCTTATCGGGAGCTACAAGCGTCCATATTCGTCGCAGTGCAGATATCAAAGTGACGTCTCGACTTTCATCTTCAACAACGTCTCCTGCTTTCCACCAGCTTCCACCTGGTAAAAATGGGCATCAATTCACCTTTCAAAATATCTACTTTAATGGCTTGTTCTCGCCATAATGTTGTGTGCAATGGGGCCTCAAACAAACAAAGGAACACTCAAACAACTTCAATATTTGGGTTGATTTCTGAAAGTATTGATTTTTTCTACATGTTTATACAATAGGGAGAGTTGACAATACACCATGTTGTACAAGTTCAAAAATCATGAACAAATCCAAAAAAAGCACCGCCTTTCTTCACATGGGCAACTCATAAACCAAAATTCTTGCACCACACAGAGGCATACAATTCTATGCTAGAAATCCTCATCCTGCTCATATGCCATAGGAGAAAGTGAACCACTCATCCTATGCATATCTCATTACTCGTAGGGGAAGGTGAACCACTCACCCTACACACATGTGTCCACAATCGTAGGGGAAGGTGAACCCCTCACCCTACACACATGTCAACCACCATGGGGTATCACAGGGAAAGGTGAATCAGTCACCCTATGGTCGCTGATGGCTCAATACATACCCCAAGCCCCCAGGAGCTCCCAGAGCTCAATCTTCAATCAAGGATCACTTCATGTAGGGAATAGTGCCATACTACTTTCTGAAAACCAAGACTAGTTCTTGATGATTGCATTGATGACTGGTACATCAATAGGAGCCTCATTTCTCCACCCAGCAGCATATAGATGTATATATGAAGGCACACAACTTACTAACAAGCTTCAACAGACATACTGACTTACAACTCGACATTCGAGCAACAGATATCTTAGCAGCACTAAGCAATCCTTGGACTTCTGCATTTTAGGATTCTAAATCTTGGTAAAGAAAATACTTAACTTCTCTTACTCCCTCTTACTTAGGGAGACCGTAATCCTAAGCTTGTCTTCCCATAGATGATTCTACAATATTTCATATGATTAGACTTTCCCCCAAAGTATCCATTTGGCATGCTCAGCATGAGATCCATTTAAATTTGAAGATAATTTATTAATGCAATCGAGCATGGTATGATTCTGGAAGTGCACTTCGAAAAACAGAAATGTCTTTTGCTATACTTGCGGGGAGGGATAAGACATACCTTTACTCAAAATGTAATCATTAGTATCTTATTTATTTTCTTTAAATCCCGAAGGTAGCTTTAAAAGAGCTTCATCATCAGTAACCAACAATTCATGAGAGGATCATATCATGGACATATCCTTGTAGTAAATCAGGGAATCTTCCAATCTTACTCCAAAGTCTGGGCTTTTGCTTTTATTCCAATTTGGCTGATCTGTATTCTTTATGTTGTATTTAACACAATGATTCAATTAATTATCCGAGCTATACTATAGATGTACCAACATCTGAGTACTGTATTGAATATAAGGATTCAGTATAGGATCTGCATCCTGTTAATCTTATATGGTAAAACATCCTTGGACTTGTCACCGTCAGACAAGTTTTAGTATGAAGATTCTTAGCAAGACATATTTTCAATGAGGCATGGTATGCTGATTACAACTATAGTATATACCTCATCTAGTGAAGGGTCTCGGTGAGTTGATTCATACATACCCTTATTTTAGTTATCATTCTAGGTATGTTTAACCTTGTTAAAGTTTGTATTTAGATCTTTGTTAAGCCTATGGTTAGGGCTTGTATTTAGTAAAGGAGTTAGGGTATGAAAACTCCTTAAAAAAGGCTTTTTATTGTGTCTTTTACCATGGTTGAGTAGCAAGCCTGTGCATCACTACAATCTTGGATTGCAGATCAAAGTGTCATCAACATTTAAAGAAAGAAACCTACAATAATGTAAGACATTTCATCTTGGAACAAGTAGTTTTTCCAGCAAAGGTATTCATCATTAGTCCAATACTAGAGGTGACGTTGTGATTTGGGTGATGTGATAGTGGTGTAACTTGAAGATATGGTTTTTTCATACAATCTCGCTTATCTGTATTATTTATGTTGTATTTAACACAATGATTCAATTAATTATCCAAGCTATACTATAGCAGTACCAACATCTGAGTACTGTATTGAATATAAGGAATCAATATAAGATTTGCATCCTATTAATCTTATATAGTAAAACATCCTTGGACTTGTCAAAGTCAGACAAGTTTTAGTATGAATATTCTTAGCAAGACATATTTTAAATGAGGCATGGTATGTTGAGTTCAACTATAGTATATACCTCATCTCGAGAAGGGTCTCGGTGAGCTGATTCATACATACCCTTATTTTAGTTATCATACCTTAACCTATAACCATAACTTCAACATACTGTATTTCTTTCGATTCAGTCAAACTATGAACAATATCAGTAGAATAGATTCCGATCTCCTGTAGAATTTCGATAAAATATCCTTAGTACATCTCAAAATATCCTCAGATGTCATACTGTAACTTAGGATGGCACATATTACGATAATTAAATCACCTGTAAATTTAGTAATATGTAGAGTAGCTCTTGGACTACTTAGATCAAGATCATCAACCAATTGATGTAGTCCTTTTAAATCTCATCATCTGACAACCTACCTTAGCCAAGAATAATATAAGTTACCTCTTTATTGCAATCCTGGTTAGAAAGCCTTAGAACGGTGCCATAACATGTCTTCTTAGATTCGTCAGAGATATTATTTGGATAAGAGTCTTAGCTCAACTTGGATAGGTGACACAACACTCATTAACAGAGATCTTAACAAAGAACTGTACTTGATAATAGAGGAGGGTCTAGCAAATTTCTAATACCCTCTTGAAGGACATCTTCACTAAGACACAGAAATCCTTTCTTTGTTAAGGCTTGATCAAACCAAGGCACCAGCTCCCTCTTGGTCAGATGATCCTTCTCACTGCATAAGATATGGAATTGTACAGAGGATCTCGGTCTCTATATCTCAGGTCTGCACTGTATAAAAAATTATAGGTTTATACCAACTCAGCTCCATGTGCAATATGTTGTAATAGGATTGTTCTCACTGTATGATTTCACACAGGAATGAATCCTTTGAGAATGTTTCAACGCATGCTCTCAGCCTTATTACCAATCAACACATTCAGGACCTTTTCTTCAAGGAGCAGCAATAAGATCGGCCTATACAACCACCCTTGATAGGTTGGTTTCTTTAGAAGATAGGGATAGGATATATATATATATGAGACCAGGTCGTAGCTGCCTAACTTTTCTACCACATAAATGTATTAGCAGTTGCTTCTTCTTCTAACGGTTCTTCATGAATGAGCACTTCAAGATTGCTATAGCCCTTATCTAAGATGCCAAATTCAAAAGGAGTTGCATTTTATTTTACTGATAGATCAAAAAATTTCAAAAGGTTACAATTCTGCTATTCCTGTTATGCCCTTCTTGCTTTAGAATATTTCTCGAGATAGGACTTTGATTTGCTCAAAAAAAGATTCACTGATCAGGGCCTTCAGTTATTCCAGAAGTAGCTTTGTTTAGTCTCAGGAAATCACCCTTGTTAAACACTTCAAAGAGGCTGATCTGTGGTCCTTGGTGGCTTCATCACTTTCTGCTTTCGAGGCTTTTCATTTCTATTATTGCAATTACCTCAGAGAATTGTCATAGGACTCCATAATATAGGGCATAGTTCTTCAACAGATAGGGACATCATACATATCAATATCTTCATAGGATCAACATCACTCTGTTTCTAAAATGATATCTCAACCAAACCTTAAATGTAAGAGATAAAACTTTGAAATGAAGGGCCAAAAAATTAATCAGACCTTTGTTCTAAGGAAGACCGAGTGATGTTTAAATCATCATCAGCAGATCCATTTCAAGAGTACAGAACACTGGTTGAAATGGTGCTTCAACTACAACTGGTTTGAGAGGACTTGTTGCTAACTTCTATTGTCCTATGAAAAAATGGCATGGCTAGCATTCTCTGAAAAATCTGCGCACATTTGTCAATATAGTTGGCCAATCATAGCCACCCCTAAGGATCTTATGTACAATTTTCTTTGCTATGTGATGTTCTCTCTCAAAACTAGATGGATCTCATTGGTCAAGCTTGTTTCTTCATTCAGGCTAACAAATCCAAAACAAAACCATTGTGATTTATCCATCCCAAAACTTTCTCTATGAAGCAGTATCTTGAATATTTTAACCTCAAGGACCTTTCCTTGTGCTTGAGAAGGTGTCTGGGTCTAGTCACATTCTTAAGGTAGTAGATGATCTCTGTATGCTAGTTGATGTAACTGCATTAACCAAGTTGATTCCAAGAGTTTCTTCATTGCCCTTGGTCAAAAGCTTTGTTAATCTCTAACCCTTGCTTTTTTTTGTGGGACTTATCTCTAAATCATATTCTCGAATCTTAGCAACCCACTTACCCCTTGATCCCAAGCAAACATGTTGTGACAAGATATCCTTCACTGTTGGATGAGGAACAAATGCTATAATCTTCGAAAACCCAATGTAGGTTCTAAAATTATTTAGTGATTTTACCAAAGCATAGGCCTGCTTCTCCACGATGGCATAGTTCAATTTTGCATCCCTTAGCATGTTACTCACAAACACAATTGGTAGTTCATTTCCCTGTTCATTCTTTTGAAGCAAAACTCTTGCAATAGTATAATTAGAAGCAAAAGAAAAAACAAGAAAATATTTTTCAAAGTTAGGGCTCACCAAAACTAGAGAATTGACTATAACATTTTTGACATTATGGAATGTTGTCTGGCTTGCATCATCCCATATAAAAACTGCATCTTTCTTTATCAACTCTTTAAGGGGTTTTGTGATCTTTGCTACATTCAGAATGAATCTCCAGATGAAGTTTACTTTGCCAAAGAAAAGCTACAACTCTTTCTAATTTCTTGTCATGTCTTTTAACATCCTTGTATATTTTGATCAAAGACCCAATATTCTCATTCTCTTTCGAAGTGATTACTTTTCCAATCTTGATCAATATTGGATTTGTCTCTATCCCTACATTGGTATCTTTATACTCATTTGTTTGTATTGTCTCAATTCTACCTGTAAACGCATTGTCTCTATTGAAGCTTGCTCAAGATTGGATTTGTCTCTATCCCTACATTGGTATCTTCATACTCATTTGGTTTTATTTTCTCAATTCTACCTGTAAACATGTTGTCTCTGTTGAAGTTTGCTTCCAAAGGAACCATACCTGAAGGGATTTTGTTGGTTGGTCGTTGTTCTATTAAATCATCTTCCCTCATGTCAATCTCATACATTTCAAATTCTTTTGTGTTGTCGAGGAACCCAACAATTTTTGCATCACCTTCAAAAACTTACCAATGCTTGATGTTGTCTGGAATTGAAGGTGTGTAAATCGTCTCAATTCCACCACCTTGGTCTAGCTTTGGAAAAGGTTGAATAAGGTGGTTGAAACTACTAAAGCATCGAATTTTTCAGTCATGGCCTTGGGCACCACTTCTAATCCCAAGATATCAAATTGCTCTATGGAAATTGGTACTGCTTGTCCATATCTTTTCAACCTTTCATTTTTCCAAGCATGCAACCCTTTCACTTGGCATACAATGAGGTCAAAACCACCTATTACTTCTAAAATTTTATTTCCTAGATCTCTAGATGTAGTTATACCAAGAAAAAGTGCCTCATACTTGGCAATGTTGTTAGTAGCTTCGAATTCCAATCTATAGCTAAATAAATCAATACCTTATCAAGAGAGGTTAGGATTATACTTACCCCACTACCTTGTTTTGAACTTTCAAAATCGAAGTTCATCTTCCACATTCTTCCGGCATTTTTCCTTGGTGCTAGCTCTGCTGCAAGTATAGTGTATGATCCCATGCTTTCCTCCAAACAAGTGAAATAGTTCTCAAGTTTCCTTGGGCTTCAACATGGTTTTCACTGAAAGGTTCTTTGTACAATATAATTGTCTCAACAAAAAAAGTTAGGATGGTAGTATATGAGAAATTAATTTGTATGTGTCCATATTTGATGCCCATTTGTGTGACAATAGCATTCCCTTGTTGCACTAATGTCCAACACTACTATGTCTATAATGATGAAGACATTAGGGTAAGCTGTTGGATGGACTTGGAGGTTCTTGATCAAACCCACTGAAGGAATCTCTTGGGAATCAAATTCACATACATTTCGATAGGGTCTTGAAGTCTTCAAATCCATTTTCTTTGGAACTTCAAGTGCCATTACATTCATGGCGTCTTCAGAGTCTAGCTTACAGTTGTGCAAAATCCAAACTGTTACCACCAATGAAATGAAGAAGGGCTCATGCAAAGGGTTCATATTTGATCTTCAATAGGTTGATGCGAGGATAATATGAGGATCCTCTTTCCCATATAATTTCGATCTTTGAGATTTTGTAACTTCAAATCATAATGTCTATCCAATTTGTTTCTTGCATGTTGGAAAATTCACAAGTTCAACCAAAGGCATTGGAACGTTCACAATTGTTGTCTAGCATGAAATACCATAATCTAAACTTTCCAAAGTTGATGTTTCTGTAGTACTCTGAATTCTCTTAGGAACTTCACTTTGACTTTTCTCAGGAGGAGGAGATGGTTCTTCTTGACCTTAATTGGATATGCCCTTTTTCCTCCTGCTATAAAATTATAAATCATGGATTCCCTATACCCTCACAGTCCTTATGAAGAGATATAATGCTACTACATATTCTAGTGTCACAGAGATGGGCCTTATATCATCATAATAAATTCTGTCACGAAGTAGCATCCCTCAGGTTTTCGCACAGGATGCCACTAAACTCTGTTTCTTGATGATTCAAAAAGTTTTGTATGTCTTTGTATAGTTCAGATCACAAATATACATGTTCTACTTGTCATAGAGATGCTCAAAATTTTCACAAATGTAAATTCTGTCATTAAATTTTGTAAATTTAATGACATAATTTTTTAAATTCTCTAAATTTTGTCCTTGGTGCTACCTCTACTGCAAGTACAGTGTATGATCCCATGCTTTCCTCCAAACAAGTGAAATAGTTCTCAAGTTTCCTTGGGCTTCAACATGGTTTTCACTGAAAGGTTCTTTGTACAATATAATTGTCTCAACAAAAGGAGTTAGGATGGTAGTATATGAGAAATTCATTTGTATGTGTCCTATTTGATGTCCATTTTCGTGACAACAACATTCCCTTGTTGCATGAATGTCCAACACTACTATGTCTATAATGATGAAGACATTAGGGTAAGTTGTTGGATGGACTTGGAGAAGCTTTCCTGATTTGTTCAACTGCTAAGGAATCTTTAATCAAATTAGCATACATTTTGATATAAATTTTAGTCTTCAAAATCATTTGAACCTTGCCATTATATCTCATGGCGTTCTTTAGGAGTCTGGTTTAAAAAAAAAAATGGCAACCAAACTGTTACCACCAATGAAATGAAGAAGGGCTCATGCAAAGGGTTCATATTTGATCTTCAATAGGTTGATGCGAGGATAATATGAGGATCCTCTTTCCCATATAATTTCGATCTTTGAGATTTTGTAACTTCAAATCATAATGTCTATCCAATTTGTTTCTTGCATGTTGGAAAATTCACAAGTTCAACCAAAGGCATTGGAACGTTCACAATTGTTGTCTAGCATGAAATACCATAACTTTTCAAATTGATTTAGGTCTCCACTTTGTAGGAACTTTCATTTAATTTTCTGTGATATATATGGTTCTTCTTGACCCAATTGGATGTGTCTTTTCTCCTTACTAGGCACTATAATCACAGTCTTTCTTTGGGCTATTTCTTTGAGAACCTTATGAAGAGATATAATGATACTACATATTCTAGTGTCACAGAGATGGGCCTTATATCATCATAATAAATTATGTCACGAAGTAGCATCCCTCAGGTTTTCGCACAGGATGCCACTAAACTCTGATTCTTGATGATTCAAAAAGTTTTGTATGTCTTTTTATAGTTCAGATCACAAATATACATGTTCTACTTGTCATAGAGATGCTCAGAATTTTCACAAATGTAAATTCTGTCATTAAGTGCAGCTTCAAACTTGGAATTTATTAGAATCTTGGCTTTTATTCACAGTGATGATTTTGGTCCCTTCTATAGACTATGTACCTTAGTCTTTTGGTCCTGTAGCATAGAGTAGATCGCAGACTTTTGATTCATTTTTCACAAAGGTATAGAGATGCTCAGTCCTTTATGTCACAGATAAGACTTGTTTTGCATGTCTTTAAGTTCATCATTTGTACATTTAAATGCCTCAGAGACGATCCACATGGTTTTGGTTTCTTTTAACTTCAGATCACAATGCACTTCTATCCTTCGTCTCACAGTGCCACAGATTTGCATTGATTACGAAGATTATGGTCTTTTTAGATGTCAAAGATGGATAATCTCCCAAATGAGTCGAGCTGCCTTATATAGTGTTAGATAGACCTTGTATCGTTTCATGTTGGTGTCATCATTGATTCCTTGAATCTTCAAATATTTGTTGCTATAGTAAGCTTTAGATACCTCATAGAAGTGTCACAGAACCTTTTTGTATTGATCGAAGAATAGTACCTCAGATATTCATTTTTTCCCAAACAAACTTGCTTCAATCATTATGGCAATTTTGGACTTGTTCATACTCTCAGACTAGCCTTTGAACTCAGCAGTAATAGATGTCAGCTACAGTATTTTGGTTACTCAAACTATACAAATATCATGAATACACTTGGTATTTTTGATTCAGAAAGGAGCGCACAGTCATGCTCAGATTGCCACTGAAAGTATTGTCACAATAGGTTGTCTTCTTTTAACTGATTTCATATAAGCCATTTGCTTTATTTTTTAGTACTTTGTAGATTATAAAGATAATGAATTGTATGCTTATCATAGGAGAATGTGCCTCTGAAATTCACATTAGTACAGGAAACTTACTTCATAAATCAACATAGAGACTCAATTATGTGTACCTATGCCAAATATTTTTTCGACAACAGAGATATGAATTTCATCCTTGATTTACATAGATAATGCCATAGAGTATTTGCGTGTATTATAGGTCTCTTTTTCTAGCCCTTAAGTATTTCAGTCCTTCCTTTATTGATGAGCTCGATTCATAGGAATATTGATGTCTTTCTTCAACTTGAATCACAGAGGTACTATGCCTCTTTCAATTTGTATTTTAAGGAAAGGATGTCACAGGATTTGTATGATACTTTGCTTAAGGTGCCAGAGGGATAAGCAAATAAGCTAACAAAATGTTATCTTCAATCAACCTTTCCTTCAACCTAGCTCCGATACCATGTTGAGAAATCAAGATGCTTGTAGATTGGGGTAGATTTCTCTTAACTTGATAATTAATTGTGAACATTTGTTGGCTTCTTGTTACTTATGTTATCTTAGCTAGCTCATGAAAATGTTTGAAGGAATGCCTGAATTAGATTATGAATTGTCCCTGAGTGATCTGGTGGAGTAGAAGGCTGCCATGCAGAAGAGATCAAATGAGGAAGTGCAAACAGAAAAACATAAAGCAGAGGAGAGGAGTTCAGGAAAGCAGGACAAGAGGAAGACAAGTGGAAGCTATATAACTGGGTCAAGTAAGAGTAAGGGAGAAAATACTAAACCGTTTCTTCTCAATATATTTATTCCCAGAAGCTTAACACACCAATTTCATTCTACCTCTAGGTCAATACCCACAAGTTGTTCTTAGGTGAAGAGCCATGATTCAAAGAAAGGATCAGGGAATACATATCCTGTTGCATACCTGTATAAGATAAAGACGTCCTATTCTCCTATTGGTTCTTCAATTGGCTTCTCCAAGGTGTCTCCTAAACCATTTTCTACGTAGGATGGTCAGTCTTATCAGGTTCTCCCAGCTTCTACCATACATACTGGTTATAATTTTGGCCTTTGGAAATTGAGCATGAGTCGATGCTCATTCTATTGCGGGTACACTTTCTTCTCCAAGACTATTTTCTAGGTGCTTCTTCTGTGTTTCTCTTCACACAACTTCTGAATTTTCAATTTCTGACCATTGAATAGA
Organism: Pinus albicaulis; assembly: GCA_034641835.2. Classification (NCBI taxonomy): domain Eukaryota; kingdom Viridiplantae; phylum Streptophyta; class Pinopsida; order Pinales; family Pinaceae; genus Pinus; species Pinus albicaulis. The sequence goes on along the minus strand of JAXQQM020071434.1, from coordinate 66,213 downwards.
TTTTATCTTAATTATGAACTGGAAAAACCCAGGGTTCAAGCTTAACTCCATGCTTAATAACGACCCATGGCTTAAGAAGTCCACAGTAGTCACTTAGAAATTCCGAACATCACAATCTATCTACTTACAATTTCAATTATAACAGCCCGAGTGCCTTGAGATGCTATCTTTTACTCTTAAAATGTGGGAAAAAAAGATTATAACTTAATGAGGAGGTAGCACCTTCATTAAGAACTGATTATTTTATTAAACCTATCTTTAAGGAGTGGAAATATGGAACCTTAAAAAGTTTGCTTTAGATGTTTCTTCCCACATCATTCTTGTTGTCGAGTGTGAGCTTCATCCAAGCTTTTTGTTGAAGTTTTATTAGATTTTATCTCTTTATGATCATGTTTTATCCATGTCGGTTGACATCAGAACAATTTTTGGCATGCAAGTAAACTTTGACAAAGCAACCCATGAGTCATCCTGAAGTCGAAGTCTTTCTGCATATACATCAAAAAATGCTAGGACATGCTAGTGAAAAGTTGGAAACTACTAATTAACTATTGTCTGTTTTCTTTTCGTTTTTTTTTTTTTTTTTATCACGAGAATCAATAATTAACTACTGTCATTTTTCATTCTATTTCTTTCTTTTTCTTTTTTTTTTTCAGTATTAGGAGAATTTCTTTCTTTTTCCTTTATTTTTTATTTTTTGGGTATTAGGAGAATTCCTAAACTTACTGCCTGTCTCTGAGGAGGCCCAGGGTCATGTCTGAGGGACTGACCCTATACTCTTGAACCTAATGCATTATGCAACTACCCACAGACACGCTAGGTGTGTTAACTGAGTTTCAAACTTGGGTGGGGCCTCAATATTGCTCAACAAAAACTTTCTTCCTTGGACTAATCTGGGGGAGGTCCAGGATCAACCTTTGTGGCTGCCTTATCACACCAAGAGTATATCCAGCAACCTGTAAGCCAGATATAAGCCAGATTTACCAGATCTTATGATTTAGCAAGAGCGGAGACTCTAGGAAATGGGGAGTCTACTCCTTGAGGCGAGATCATAGCAGGCCATATACTTAATGGGATTTGAACCGTGGTCTCGTTAGTTTCACCCAGTGAGGCCATATACTCAATGGGATTTGAACCATGGTCTCGTTAGTTTCACCCAGTGAAAGTTACTATTAAACCACATATCACTGTATAATTAACTATTCTCTATTACTTGAAACATTTCTAAAACTTTAAAGTCCCTGGCCGATTGGATTGCTCTAACATTGAGCCGCTTACCCTTTCATGAGGTGGGTTAACTGAGTTTCGAAAATGGGTAGGGCTTCAATATTGGTCAGCAAACACTTTCCAATGCAAGTCATCCACCGTTTGGCCTAGCACAATAGGCTAATTAACCATTTTCTGTTACTTGAAACATTTCTGAAACTTTTAAGTCCTTGGTTGGTTGGATTACTCAAACACTGAGCCACTTGGCCCATGAAAACACTTTCTAATGTAGGGCATCCACTGTTTGGTCTAGCACAATAGGCTAATTAACAATGTCTGTTACTTGAAACATTTCTGAAACTTTTAAGTCCTTCGCTGGTGGGATTGCTCTAACACTGAGCCACTTGCCCCTTCATGAGGGACGCCCTTAAGGGTTCAACATAGATGTGTGTATTCCTATTTCCAACACCCTCGTCAGGCCACACTTTGGCTAAGGTCCCCTGGCTAACCTCAAGCAAAACTATCTCTATCCCCATTTTGAAAATTATACATACTAAGATTTACCCCAGATTTTCCCTTTGCCAGTGTGCTGCTGTACTACTGAGCTACATGCCCCTTTATTGTGGGCATCATTAATGGTTTGACCTAGATGTATGGATTGCTATCTCCAACAAAGAAAACACCTAATTTGGAAGTAAAGCATCAAAACTAAATTAAAGAGAATGTATAATGAACAAAGTTTTTATGCCAACATTCTACCATATTCCAAAGTTGTCATGTTTGACTTCTAAGTAATTTATATAGATTTTAATCATTGCTTTATGTTTAATTGAGTATAATTTCAACCCAATTCGTTTCATGTTTAATCATCCCTGAATTAGGTGTGCTCATGCTCCTAAGTCATTACTTTTGGACCTGTGTGTGGAAGTGCTCGTTGCTCCGTTTCCAAAGGTTTTGAAAGTGGTCATTTCAAAATTCATCCCTGTTTCCAAATGTTGTCCTTACCCTGTTCCAGGAAACTAAGAATTCAAAATATTGTGCTCTTTGGTTGAATCGAAAATTTTATTTGCATATGAAATATTGGGAATCCAAAAGAAAAAAGTGGTTCCATTTAAAGATATGGCAACCTAAGTTATCCAAATTCTTTTTATTACACTCCATCCATCTATTTCGTTCCAGCATTCCTAGTCCTTTAGTATTCAATTGTAACTCTATAGAATCAAGATGACCATCCATATTCAAAGGCTTCTGCTTTTCTTTGCGTTATCTTCTAATAATGATTTTTATTTCCAAGTAATTCAACTACCAAAGGTAGTACATGCGAGTAGAGAAGTAATTCAACTACTAGTTATTCTCCTACATAGTACATGCTTTGATAGATTATAACAAAAGTCTTACCAATACAATAACATTGATTGTTGTATGTGGACATTTTTGTTCAGGATGGTCCATTACATAATCAAGATGAGGAGTTGGTTCATGCAATTGCACTTTCTCTTTCTGAAGAACTAACCAAACCAGATGGTATATGATGGCAATTTCATTTTTTTACAATTACTTTTAGTTTAATTATATCATTTAGCTCGATGCTTTTCATATATTCAACTAAACCTTTTTTGCTTAACAAGACTTTGTCATTTCCATGTTTTAGTGAAACTGTTTATGGTTTGATACTCTCATACAACCTTTATCAAGTTACATGCACCCTCATTAGAAAAAAACAAGAGAATTTTGCTTGCCATGACTATCTTTCTTTGTCATTGTTGACTTAAGAAAGTCTTTTAGCTAAGAAACTAGTTTCAAGGTTATGGTATAACTTGTCATATAAATTGAATAGAAGTTATATCCAAAATGCTAACTTGTAAACTACTTAGCTGGTTTTAGGCTTTCCATTTAAAATCTACTTTAGTCTGAACTTTGAACGAGTTGTTCCATAGACTTGAATATTAAGATATTTTGGTGTAAGGATTAAAAATTAGCCCGTAAGGCCTCTCAGTTATTCATTTATTTTATCTGAATATAAAATTTACTATTAAATTAGAACCACTCGGCACAAATACGTCATAGATCAAGATCATACTTTGTAGAGTGTTGTAGAATAAAAATAGGAGCAAGGACACTAAATTCTTTCAGTTTTCCTGGTTCTTATTCCTTTGGTGTATCTTTTCACCTTTAGGGGAAATTGCTAGTTTAAAGTCTAATTCTTTAAAGGGTGCTAGCTCAATGGAAGAGCACCTGCTTTACAAGCAGGAGGTTGGTGGTTTGATTCCATCATGCCCTGATATTCATATATAGGGAATGACGAAGATCAGTTTTTGGTGATAGATGTTCCTTTGACCATCACCAATGAGCTTATGGTGACATTTTTCGACCCTCACCAAAATATGAAATGGTGACGGTCAACGAACGCCACCATATATACGCATCAATAGTGACGACCATTAAAGGTTCGTCACCATAAATCGTTGTTGTTTATATGAAATGGTGAGGGTCAATGTTTGTCATTATAGTCATTATTCGTGATGGACCTTGATGTCACCAATGAGTTTATGGTGACAGTCAATGAACGTCACCATATATATGCACCAATAGTGACGACCATGAAAGGTCCATCAAAAAAATTCATTGCTATTCATATGAAATGGTGACGGTCACTATCTGTCATTATAATCAATAATCGTGACAGACCTTGAATGTCACCACAACACATACTTTCGGCGATGCCACCTTTGGTGACGTTCATTATTTTGGTAACGGAGGCTATTGTCTATCACCATTGCTCATATGAAATGGTGATGGTCACTATCCGTCACTATAAATCATTATTGGTGACGGACCTTGAATGTCACCGCAACACCTATACTTTCGGTGACACCACCTTTGGTGACGTTCAGTTTTTTGGAGACGGAAGCTATTGTCCGTCACCATTGCTCATATGAAATGGTGACGGTCACTATTCGTCACTATAAATCATTATTGGTGACGGACCTTGAATGTCACCACAACATCTATACTTTCGGCGACGACACCTTTGGTGACATTCATTTTTTGGTGACGAAGGCTCTTTTGACCCTCACCAATGAGCTTATGGTAACCATTTTCGCCCCTCACCAATGTGCTTTTTTCTTGTAGTGAGCTGGGAGCATTTATTGTAAAACTCCACAGGAAAAGGGCCGAATACAAGAGCGAAGGGCCAAATACAAGAGCTATATGGAGAAGTAATATGTCCCATAGCCTATTTTTAGCCTCAAGAATGTTAAAAATATTTTCTTTCTTTCTTCACTGAAATGCATTTTTTTTTTTTTTGTGAATTTGGTAGAGCTTTTCTATTTTCTATTTATCAAAAAGCAAGTTGTTGTACAATTACTCATGCATGTCATAGCCTCAACCTGCCTGAAGGAAACCAGGTCTGTTGGCCACCTGAGGGAATTAAAGGCTATCCAGTATTGAAATTATCTTTTCCTTCTACTTACCGCTTTAACTACTTTACTATATCCATAAAAACTACATTTTAAACAACTGTTATTAAAACTTGCCACAAAAATCATTTATAAAACTATTGAAAGTAAATATCACCCATCAGAGGAGTCTATTAGAGTCGGGCTTTTGCAGTGGAGCTCGGCATCTCTACTTGCTACATTCCTTGAAGTTGATGTTCAATCCTCCCAATTCTTGTTGTTGCTTGATATTAAGACCTGGAAATTTCTCGGATAACCTGTTGAATCTGCTACAAGTCTGACACCACTCCTAGGTTACCCCAGTTTGTTGCATACTTTTCATGGCCTTTTCCAAGACACATTTAAATAGAGATATCCTTCCTCTTATGTTCCCTGAATCATAAAGGAAGTCTAAGTTGGCCTCCTATTGTTTAATGTCTTCAGCTTCATAGGTACTCTCCCTTTCCCATCCATGAATGGTATTGCAGATACCGGCAGGGTTGCAAGCTTCATATAGATCAGAGATATTTTCCAAAACTTGTTTGGTAGATTTCCCCCCTCGCTTTCTTGGACCGTCATCTTGAATTGTTTGTTTCTGCTTTCCATTTCCTGGTCCTATTCGTTTTCCAGATTTCCCTCTTGCCATGGTAACTTGGCAAAATGATCCCCCTATAAAAATGTAAGATAATCCTGTATGCAGAGTAAAATAAATAGGATGGTACTGGCGTGCGTTGATGAAATCCGCTATGCCGATAGTAACTGATGGAGACCCATTCATTTTCGAACAAACATAAGGATGTATGGTAGGAATTCCCACTACAGAACCCGTATTACAGAAAGGAAAATTCATTTTATCATTACAGCGTAAGCCTAATATTAGATTCCAATTTCGACTTGAGCAATACTGCAAATGAAGGGTAATTTGACTGTGGCAAGAAAAATTACTACCATACCAACTTTGACTGTGAGGAATGAGTCTCAAATTAGACTGTGAAGGTAGATGGGAGTTTGGGAAACTATTTCTACAAGATTTACAAACATGTTCAACAGCTCGAAAACGTTTTCCATTGATAGTAATCCAAGATTGGGATCCCATGAATTGTTTTTTCATGCAATACGAACAAGGTATAAAGACGTTGAGACCATACGACTTTACCACCCTACCAATCTTAACTCTGTTGTATAAATACAACACTGACATTTTCTTGGCAATGGAGCTGGATACAAGACAAATACTCTTCATGAAATAGAGATTTTACTATAGAAGGGCTTCAAAAGCATGGTTTAATTTCTGGGAGAGAAATTATGTCTGGGACAGAAACTATGACCAACCCTTATATAACCTTAAACGCAGAAAAACTAAGGACCATACTAGACTGGCAAGAGAACCCATTATAGAAACAAACTAGTATACAAAATTTGATGCAACCAGCTTCATCTTCATTGTTTAAGATTGGAATATAAAATTGAGATAGAAGTTGACAAAAGCCATTACATACCACATAGCCCGATGAACGCAATGATCCAGAACTTCCTTCGCTTTCTCTCTCTGGCCTCCACACTGTTTACTTTGAGCATTCCATCTTTGCAATGCAATTTTATGCTTTACCGTTCTCCACACTTGGCATGCTTTTCGAATATTTTCTGACTTGCGTAGCTTGCCTCCTATGTTTTCCTTTATTTCCATTCTAAACAATCATGCCAAGTCCTAACCTGCAGCATTTGCATTTATCAGCGTTAATGGATGGTCAAGTGCACACCTCTGCGTGGCACCAACCTCCGATTATCCCCTCCTTTGTGGCACCCCGATCAGGGGTCACTGAAATGCATTTTTAATTCTCGATCATCTAACTTAAAAATTATATAAGAATACTGAAATGCATTTTTAATCCTCATCATCTAACTTTAAAATTATAAAAGAATTAACTACCTAACAGTCCTCGATGGCCCTCCCGTCCTTTTCCTCTATGAACAAAACACTAAAATTCATATCTCCCGTTCTTTTCCTCCGCGAACATGAGATGCCAAAAGTCGTCTCTCCCGTTAGTTTCCAATGGCCGCCTCTCTCCTCATTTTCCAAGTTTTCGCATAACGCCATAGTCGTATCTCCCATCGTTTTCCTCTAACATCTACCTACCAATAGTCGCTTCCCACTGAACTTCCAGCAAATAACGTGATCCCGTTAATGAGATTTGAATATAAATTAAAGCCAAAATATGCGAGATTTTGAGCCACATTAATGAATAATCGAATTCAGAACAGTGAAAATATGAAATAAAATATTGCACTGTGCATATATTTTAGTTTCAAATGTCAAAAATGCATATATTTTACCAAAATTGTAGAATTTAAAATCTCGTGCTTAACCGCCCAAAATTTCAATTGTAGTGCGGATATATGCACATTTGGGTTTTAACTTTTAAACGAAAAAAATACTTCAACCATTTGGCTTTGGGATTGCGATGAAAATGGCAATGGAAGCATTGTATGAGGAAAATCATCAACATTCAGAGTCCAATTTCCATCTTTCGAAGTGATTCCTCCATAATGAGATTTTAAATTTTAACCCTAAATTTTCCCCAACCTTTCTTATCTCTCTTGCATAGGTGTCCTGCTAACTTGATTGTCACATTTCTCTTGGCCCTACTGGACTTCATCAGCCATTTCACTGACCTATCTGCTTTAATCAGCAACGAATTAATTAAATTATAAATTTGGCGGGACATCTCCAACAATTTCCATCAGCATCCGGTTGACAGAGTAAGTAAAAATCTTCCTTCAGAAAAGGTCTCCACCAATTTCCATCCAGTGTCCACCTGACAGAGTCTCTCACCAATTTCAATTCAGTATACGGGTTACAGAGTAAAGTAAAGATCTTCCTTCGCGCTCTCCCACCAATTTCCATCCAGCATCCATCGGCAGAATATATTGGTGGTCTGGACTCTGCATCGAAGCAGCGCTTCTATAGAAATTTGCAGGCACAATAAGTTAGAATTGAGTACTGAGATTTTTCTCGTCCATACAGTTTGGGAAATTTACTTCCTCTTTGGATTTGGATTTAATTTAACAATGGTTTTGTTTCGGGAAAGCCGATATGTTATACACTTGTTCACTATAATACTACTTTGCTGGATGGGGTGGTTGTCTAGTCTTGCATTTGGACAAGTAGGTGAAGCTTTAACAGGTTCTGCTAATTTTCTAGATATAGGGCTCACATGTATAGCCAATTTAGAGGCTTTTGTTACATTTATTTTACGATTCAAGTATTGGTATGATTATATGTACAGACGCGTGGAGGCCAGCCGAATAAGCGAGAAATGGAAGGACATAAATCAGTTGAAAGTCCTTACCACGAGTAGGGGAGAAGTACATGAATGTTGTGTCATAATGTTATCATTCCATAATCCCATTTCCATTACTTCTATGAAGAAATTCATGAGGCATATCTCCAATCTTTATGATGTGCAATCTCTCTCTCTGCAGTGCTTCCATTTACAATCTGTTGTAGAAGTAGTTGTTGCAATGTGCAGAGATACCTGCACACAAAATGGCAAGAGTAGTTGCGGATGCAATTTGTTCAATACAATGGAAGATATCACAATGATGCTTGCTCTTCGAATGCCCGGAACACTGAAAAAACTGTCTGATTCCCAGTGCCTAATCCCATCTCTGTGCTGCCTGAGAAATGGCTGCCATGGCTGCAACCAGGGGCTGTTGTATGTGGAGAATGATAGCTTGATTAAGGGTGAATCCCAGGTGGAATCCCCTGCTGCTGTCTGTGAACTACTTGATCTTATATCCATCCATAAAGTGAGTGCTTGCATATGAATTCCAGTGCATTCAAAAAAAGATGATGAGTGGAAAAATCAGCAAATGAAAATTTTGAAGCCTAAAGATGAAGAATTCATAGGATTCGTAATCAGAAAAGGTAGAACCAATGCTTATGTTGCCCTCGAATACAAGAATGGGAATGGAGAATTTGATGCAAACAAAAAATACAAGTTTTCTTCTGTAAGTATGGTGCCAGATTTGACAATAACATTAATCATCCTTTACCTAACGTTCGGGCTTAAAGTGGATGGCTTCTCCAGCTGGTTGCTAGCGCTGATGGCATTGGAACGTTTCTGTGAAACACTAAATTCTGACATTTTTCCCCATAACTTCCTAACCAAAAGCTGCATCAAATCTAATGCTAGCAAGACCAACATATGCCAAGTGTTATTCTTTAGAGATACACTTCAAACAAGGGTATGCTTAGTCGATTTGCAGCTGTATTTGGCCTGCATTTGTAGTATCAGTTGGATGGTGCTTGTTGGATTGGAAGGAGGCACTAAAAAATGGTATCATACACATTCTATGCCACTCTCTAAAGCTCAGATGATTCTGATATTGTTGGGCATTTTTATTGCTTTGGTAATGGAGAGCTATGATTTGAAATTATGTTTGCAAATCGGAAGAATGCGCCATTTCAAGGAAGAAATCACAAGAAAATTACTCTTATCATCTGTGCAACCATGGTTTTGGAAATACTTTTTATTGTAGCCTTCAGCGCAATAGCAGGAGTTGTGGGCATGGAATTTTCTGGGAGATGGATATATAGTGCTTTGCAATGCCTAGTTTGGATGAAATGGATGATAGGCCTCCTTATATTTCAAAGCCGTCCAAATTTACCGAAAAGAGAACTGAATTGGTGGTATGATAGTTGTGGACTGTACATCACCTGTTTTGCAATTTTGCTTAATGCGATCTTAGCTGGAGTTCAAGCTAAGTGGGAATTCTCATAATAAGACTTAGGCTCATGTATATTCGATGGGTTGAAGGCTAAACTCCCAACGATTTTCACCTGTACCGACTACTGATTAACACTGATTCTAGTCTTCACATCCTCCACCCTGCAACTCGTGCAACTACCTCCTTACAATGATTATGGCCGATTTGCATCTTTCAACTACGTCATTTGAACAAATGGCATGACAGCAACTCATTTCTTCGACTGACGTGAAAACAACTTTCAAATGATGGAATTTATGGGGCATGACCTACATCAGTGAAGGTTCAACAGATTTAGTAATTCCCTCTATGCCCAATCCTCATTCCTGGAATTTTGAAAATTTCCCAGTCAACTCCCCAACAGACTGAAGCTTGGTACATGGAGAAGGAAACAGGGTAATCTATCAGATGTCTCAACTCTGCGTTTAACGAGCATTCATGCATTGTGGCCGAAGATTAACCTGAATTGAAGGGCTCATCAGGTAGAGACTGGTTTATTTGCAGCTAGATCTTCATACCCCACTGGTTTACTTGGAGTGACATCTTCATTATGAAATTTAAATGTTCTGTCAATGATTTACATTTTATACAACTCTCTGCATTTATTTAGTTTCTATTTTTGTTAGTTTTGAATTGAATTGTCTTAATGATAGCTATGTATGGAGTCGCCAATATCTCAACTGTTTAGGTATGGGATTTTGAGTGCAATTATTTTTGCGGTTTTTAATTTTGAACTCCTATTGCAGAAAAACAAATTAAGAACCCCTATTGCAACAAAACATTTGCATACATAGTTGTGTTTTGGAGAATAATTTGAATTGAAAACCTATAGTGTGCCTTTAAACATTTATTTTAGACTCTTTAATGGAGAAAATGTTGAGTTATCTGCAACTCTTAAATGTTCTAGATATGCATAGACAGCCTGGCTATTAGGTGTTTCTTAATTTTTCCATGTCATTTTCATCATGTGTTTATTCGAGAAAATATCTTGGGTTAGAGGGACAAAAAAAACACATACTTTCTTCTCTAATGTCTTTCCTATTGTTCAGACAGTGAAAGGTTGTTTGCAAGATTTGATAAATAGAATAACAAGCCCAATATTTGTCACTGGTTAAACTGGTTGGTTTATAGATGCACAATCAACATCTCATTTTAATCCAGGTAAACCTGTAGTTTGTAGGTCTGATTCATGCTCCGCCATTCACAACTCAGAAAACCCCAAAGATCTCTGCACCACGGCACGCTTGCCATTTGAAGGTATTGACATATACCCCTGACTGCCCCCCAGCACAACATTTTATTGTGCCTATGGGGTGTCAGCTTTAGGGGTGAGCTGATGAGAAACAGGCGATCAACGCATTTAGCCAAAGGGGATGCTTAAAAATTCGCATATTTCATGTTCAATTGTGGTTGAATTTCACTATCATAGTCTGTATGTTTTGCAATATTTGATTGGGGAGGCTTGATGTTTCATAACCAATTAGGTCAAGTGGGGAAAAAGGGCTTCAAAGGGCTTCTCCTACTAGTTTGTCAGCCATAGATTTGATGGCAATCTCCATGTTTCCAACCCTTTTCGTTTGGAGAGTCTACAATCCGTAAACAAGGTAAGGTCCACTGCAAACCAATGATGAATAATTTCAGAGCATCCTTATTGCTACTATTTAGGTATTGATGAATCAACACAAGGGTTTAGAGGTTCAAAGTCCCATCTAGTCTGACTAAATTTGACAAGGAAAAGAATGGTGAACTGATTATTGATTCTGGCATGGCCTTGATCATGCTTCCTACATCTCTACATAGAAATTTCTTAAAACAAGCTCGTGTAAACAATTTGGTACACCAGATTTGTTGAGTATAAAGATGCCTTGGTATTGGACCTCTGCTACAAGCTACCCACTGCAGCGGGGTCTTTTCTTGTGTTTCCAACCTTCTCATTATGTCATTTCCTGTAGAGAATTATATGTTTATAATGTCTGATCTGAATGATGCTACCACAAATTTTACTAGTGCTAGTACTATTACTACTGCAGTGAAATGCTTGACCATCTTGAGCAATGGAGATGAAGTGCAAGGACCTACTGCAGTTTTGGGTAATTATCAACAATATAGCCTTCATGTTATCTATGGCATGGAGAAAGAATGAGTTGGATATCCAACAACAACAACAACAAAAGTGCATTCCAACAACCACATAATCTCAAATACCCAATTTACTCTCTTTTTATTAATTTTGTATAAGTGAAGCACTAGGTTTAAATTGGATTCAATGGTGGGGAATCTTCACATGGATAGGAGGGTTGGCCAAGTTATTCCCAAATTCTAAATCATTTCATTAAAACTTAGATTGTACGTACCAAATTTAATTTTTTTAAATATACTAAATTGGTGTAGTATAATGACTAATGCACAAACATATATTTTGTCCACAAAATTATTTCTTCTTTGATAGAACATAATTTTTTGTTTTATCCTAGAGTTATGAATAAAATGAAATATGAGGAGAAATTTTAAGAAATCTGGAGAGAACGCACTGCTAGGGTTTCTGAACTTTGTTGCCAAGTTTTCCATCGTCCTACAAGGTTCAAACTATGGCAGGGTCCGGAGGGAGCACGCAGGCCCCCTCCTTTAGAAATAATATTACGGGCAAGGATAAAGAGTCCGAGATATCCTTCTTCACGAGGCTCACCACCTATAATTCCTTTCACTCTTCTAGATTATAAAAATTTGTAGAAGCAAACAAACAAGCAAACAGAATCTCAGAAGAAGACAAGCATGCACCGAGAACGATGTCAAAAGAAGCCTCGACTTCGCAGGATAGCTCAGAAGTCAGGACTGACCAACCCCACTTGGAAAGCTCCCAATAGAACAAACAAAAGCCCAACAATAACTACAAACCCAATGCAAAAAAGATACCGGTGTTGGAAATCCAGGACCCAGGTGTAGCAACCTATAAAGATTTCATGCAAGAACACACAGTCATCTGTAAATTCATGGGAATCTGGCCAACAGAAAAAGCCTTGAATTGGTGTATTCAGGCCAAATGGCGCCCTAAAGGAGATATTAGACTGCAACTTGGATCAAAAGGATTCTTCATGGTCATTTTTGACCTCCTAGAAGACAGAGACAGGATATTCGAAGGAGGCCCATACTTCTTCAACTCGACAGGGATCTACATGTGCTACTGGAAGGAGAACTTGACTCCTAAAACAGAGGATTTTACTAGAGTCTCAGTTTGGGTCAGGCTCTACTCGTTGCCCACAGATTACTGGTCTCCATCAGTGCTAAAACGAATTGGAGATGAGCTAGGTGTTGGGTCATAAAAAGGTATCTTTTGAACACCTAATTAGCCTACGTTAATCATCAATCCAGGAGCAACTTTTTATTTCAAGAGTGTACTCTGTCTGAGGCTAAAAATAACTAAGATTAATGCTATGAAGATGTAGTACAGAATGTGAAATACAAAAGTAACAGCTGCTTGTAAAGAAATCCAATTACAGTAATGAAAATAATCTGAAAACTTAACTACATCAAGCTGCAAACCATCGATCAGGGATACAGTAGCAATAACTCCTTCCCTTAGAAATCAATGCAACTGAAATCACACTAAGGCAAGATAACCAATTTGGGAACTTGAAATTAGTAACCAGTGTCCTCTACAATTGGTGGTCTTGTTCTTAAAGCAATAGAAATGAAATTCTCGAACTACTTACTGATAAAGATAACTAAAAGGGACAAAATCTGGAAAGTAACATGAGCTTGTAATTCCTATGCATAACAATTGTAACTCATCTATTTGCTAATCTGAAGCTATGAATCAGAAATAAACAATAAAAAGAAATGGAATAGCAACATGAATTGAACAGTAATTATAACTCTAATGCAATCAAGCAACTAATCTCCATGCTCCAATCCTGTCTGTTAGAGTCGGTCCTTACAGCCCTCCGTCAGAGATCATTTCACTTTTTGCATATCATTTTTTAGGTGTCTCGCTCACTCCAATTCATTGCATTTCACTAGGGCATGCCATTGACTGGTGAGAGGGTTTGGTCGTCTTGTATTCCCTCATGCTTGTACCTGCTGGGCTCAATTAAAACTCCTCAAAAATCATCAAAATTCAGGTCACGTCATTCATGGTCATAAATGATTATTTTTGTCAAAAAGAGTCTTTTAGTCCTAGAGTCTAGGGTTTCAGTCTTTTGACATGTTTAATAAATGCCCGCAGGCCATGAGGATGATTTCAAAAAGGTTCTTATTTCATATTTTCATCATCAAAAGCATTTGAAGACATTTCTAGTTCAAAACTCTGTTTTGAACTAGAAATTGTCAAATTTATTTTCTGTAATAATTATGTATTTGTTCCACCATAAAAAGTTCAAAGCAGCCTCTGGTCTTTGCCGAAGTCAAAATGCCAAAATCCCTGCAAAAAAAATCAAATCATTACATTAGTCCAAGACTCAGAAAAAACAGTGAAAAGCCAAAAGACAGAATTGCATTAAATGACAAAGTGCCAAGATTGCCAAACATTACAAAGTGGGTTATGGAGAAAATTAAAGTCAAATCTGATTCTTGTGAGATATGTCTCAACCTATATAAACCATTGAAGACAAATCATTTTCATAAGTTTCCAAAGCAAAGTCGAGTTTGGAGTGTTGGAGAGCAAAAAACTCATTTTCAGAGCCGTGGAGTTGAAGTGGAACCACGCGCGACGCACTGGGCATCTCAGGCCTGTGCATTTTTGCACGCACGCGACGCACACACAGCGCGCGGCGCAATAGGCATGCGCGTGGCACATAGAGTTTCAGGGCCGGAAAACTTCAGTTCACCACCCAAATTCGCGTCAAATCACTTCATTTACTTGCAAGTAAGTTATTCATGCCTGCTTAGTGACTCATGAACATGCCGTGGTGTTTTGAAAGTGGAGAAAACAAGTGTTTGATGTGGTGAAATGTAAACCCTGAGTTCATTGCCAAAATCACTCCATAGGGTTTTGAAGGACATGTTAGTGATATTGTGGGGGTTTCCAAACTTGTGTTATTGATATATATGCCCATGCTCTCTATTATTATTGGTGTCATCGCTTATTGTTTACCATAGCCTCACGCTCTCTCTCTCCTATTCAAATCACTATTGTCATCACCATTGTCATTGTCACACTGTTTATCATTTATATTATAACACAGTCCCATATTCACTATTTCCCATTCTCCATTGACAAAGCCTAACTATCATTGCAAGGGCTGTTTCTTGTCCTACACTACATTATACTCCTTCCTACTCACTTGTCAAAATCCCCATGTAGTCAAGCAGTGGCTATTTTCCATTCAAACTCATTTGACATAACCTTTACCATTGTGGCTTTCCTATAACACTTTGATACACATATGACACATTTGGGATTAGAGCATACACTGAACTCTTGTTTTCACTATACCTATATCAGCATATATTCTGCAAACATCTTGATTTCAGCGCCATGTCAGAGACGGATTCAGTTTATGAGCAGGAGTATGACAGTGATTCCACAACAGAGGTTAATGTGCCACGGAGGTCTCACAAAAGTGGCAAAAGTGGTAGGCATGTTAGGGAGGAGCCTACTTCTTTGGCTCAATTGCAGGCTTGCCCGCTTGCAATGGATTGTTTTCAGCATCAGTCATGTTTCCAGTACTATGAGATGATTTCACAAACCCAGCATCATCATGAGCTAGCTCGTCTATTTGTTCTACATTTACATGATGGCCGTGTAAACCTTGCCGGAGTAAACTTCATTGTGTCACCAGAGACCATTGCTCGGGCCACCGGGATACCAAACATAGTAGAGGAATGGAACAAACGACAGCAGCTCGAGAAATCCTACTATGAGCCATACATTAAACCTGGGTATATGAGGCAGCTGAGCAGGGTATTTCCATTCAGATTTTTGAAGGATGAGTTTGCACCATTGATGAAACTCATCATTCGATATTTCAGTTGCGAGGGCAGATTCTCGCGCCTCTATGCGTACCATATCCGTTCATTGATGCATTTCACGAGGGTACGTATGATGAGCATTCCATACTTCATGTATCGCAGCATAGAGCGAATGAAATTTCTTGTACAGAAGAAGACCCCAGCACAGCAGCATAGCAGCATATATCATTACGCGTTGATCAAAATCATGGTGGTACATCAGCTGACACAGCAGGGCATTGCTTGGGAGGATTTCATCTCCTGTGACTTCTTTGCAGCGCCACAACCGCCTCCCGAGGTAGTTCATGATGAGGGAGAGCCTTCGCACCAGCTTGACATTCCTGAGACCAAGCATATCAGTGCTCTAGTGTATGTGACATATCAGCGAGGCCACAGAGCCTTATTTGCAGCTACACGACGAGTACTATCTCCACATGGTGTGGAAGGGGTCTCGTTGACTTCATCAGCGGAGCGAGTATTATATCCACATGGTGTGGAAGGGGTCTCGCCTTCGACTTTAGCACAGGTACATGTTCAGGATAGAGGCAAGAGGCCCAAGCACGATGAGGGCCCTTCAGGAGGCCGAGACATTGACTTTACACTCATCGATGTTGATGCGAGCTCTCCTAGCTCGAAACTGAAAGAGATCATCCAGGAGCAGAAGGCCGAGATTAACACGCTGAATGTTAAGTTGCAGAGAGCTCAGTGGGTGATAAAATACCTAGAACAGCGTAACAAACAGCTAGAGGATCAACACACACTTGTAGAGCTGCAACGAATCCGTGAAGATCGACAATTGGCCTGGAAGAGACCTGGTGACATGACACCGGCTGATCGAGATACTTGCCTCACGCATGTTAAAATTCATCTAGAGAAGTTGTTGGCAAAGGCCAATAGAGACAAAGACATGCTCCGTCACATGAAAGGTCATTATTGGGCCCGCATGCACGTCTGTAAAGCAAAAATGAAGATTCTGAAAAGAAGGTTGAGCAAAGCACTAAAACGGCGAAAGAGGCTTGATCTACTCCAGATTTTGGCCGAGGCATCATTGGCTGAGCACGAGGCATGATGGAGTATCTTCACTCCGAATTTCAGCCAATTCGGAGAAGTTTTTGTCATTTTGAAAATTTTGGTCTCAAAACAGGTTTTTCAGCCCAATGCGTAGCGCGTCACGACGCACGCTTATGATTGGGACACTTGCTGGAGGAAGAATTTGTATTTTTGGATTTTTCATGGTAAGTTATGCATTCTCAGAAATGGCTGAAGCATTTCATCAAGTTCTGGATGATCAAAAGGGCCAAAAACACCATGCAAATCACCTTTCTGCCACCTTTTGCACCAGTAGGAAGTACTTGTGGGAGAATGAAGTTTTGGAGGGAAAATGAGCTCCAAATTGAGAAATTCCACTTGGGTTGGATAGCAGACGTCCAGGGATTTCCAAAAAGCTATCATGAGCTTGATTTTGATGCCAGGAAGTGCTCCCAAAATAGGCTGAAAGGCGCGCGACGCATCGAGCTCAGGCGCGCGGCGCATAGAGATTTTTGGCTAATTTTTCATCTTCCAGCTCAGAATTTCGACCAGTTGTACCTGTTTTGATTGTGGATGTAATTTTTGAGTTATATTGATGTAATTTTGTGATTTTAATGTAACTTTGACTCACTTTTACCTATTCTAGACGATTCACTCACAAAAAAGTAAAAATCAAGTGAATGAATCAGTTTCCTTCCTTTTAGAGGCAAGTTGTTGGCTGCCTAGATTTTAGCTCCTTGTTTAGAATTGGTTGAAAATGCTCCTAGAAGGAGGAATTAGACCCCTAGAGTCATGGGAAGGGGTTAGGATGCTCTATATGATGTAATTTCTGAGGCATTATCAGGGTTGGACTCTTGGGAAAACTTTGGCACACTATTGTACATATTTTCTACATTTTGGCTAAGGAAAGATCAGAGGTTTTGCAACACCTGTTGGGATTCTTGTGGTTTTCAGTTTTGATGGTGTGTTCTCTTAGTTATTTGTAAGTTCTTTAATGTTTAATGTATGCCATTCCCTTCTTTTTCTTCTGAAACTAAATGAATGAGTAAATGACGTTGAATCCATTGATTCCAGTGCTCTGCCTTTAAATTTGTTTAGTTTTATATGTTTTCGCCAGTTTGAAGAGGATTCCTGTTCTCCCTTTCCCTCCTCAGCTCCTTATCATTTTGATCCATCCATACACCTAATCAAAAAGCATCAAGACTACTGCCTACCTTGCCCTAACTCGAATTCTGCAAAGATCTGGCCTTATCCCCAAAACCAAAATTGTTTTTCCCATTTCTCCAACAAAAACCCAAAAAATTTAAATCAAACTTTCCTATCTATTTACTAGCCTAAGATCAGTATCTATTATAGGTCATCTCAGCCCCTTTTAAGACCTTTTACCGAGATAGACCCGGAGAGAGCCCTCTCCTGTCCTCGTAGGGCTAGCTACGAGGCTAAGCTTGGTTTGATGTGGCCTCGAGTTTTACCTTATTTCAGCCTAAGGTAGATTTGAGCGCTAACATAGTGGCGACCATACTGGGGACTAAAATCTCAATGGTTTGCTTGTTGATGTGTTCATTTCATGAGTTATAGACGGAGTCTGAAGTCACGCCAGGTAGCTTTCGAAATGCTTTTGCTATGCTTAAGCGGAAGTAGATAAATGCTGCTTCAGTCGATCTCCGGTTAGCTTGTGAGTGCAGCATTTGATTTGCAAATTACCCCAGTATACTTGTTCGTCCTAGACTTTTGGATGATTGAGTCTAGAAGTCGATAGGCTGAAAATAATCGGTTGTGTCCCTTGGATTTTTGGAATAGATATATACACTGGCTTTCCGAAGGCATACTAGATCAAATCCTGATCCAAATCCACCTCCAGTATATGAAAACCCCAACCTAATCCCAAGAATTTTCTATCGAGAAGCTCCCATCATTCCTTTGGTCAAATCTCACTCATACCCCACTGTTTTTGAATACATTGAAGATATTGAGTTTGACGATCAGTTCGAGTTATCATTGTTTGAAAGCAAATCCGAAAGTGGCACTGGTTCTACCGTCATCAATCCTGAGTTCATCAAGTATCTAGAAGTTGAACAAGAAAATAGATCTATCAATAATTATATTCTGAATCTTCAAAAATCCATTGTGGCAACCAACATTCCTGAATTCATTGAATCTGCTTCACAAACTCTTGGGCCATCTGAAATTGCATCTAGTTCATGGATTCTCACTGAACCTCCCTTTATCCCTACCATTCCCGTACAGCCTGAGATCTATGATCAGCAATCAGCAGTAGTTCCTCCTCCATCTCCACCGCATACACCTCGTTCATCTACTGCTCCCATTCCACCTATTTCTCCAAGACAGCAGATTATAAATCCGCCAAGAGCCATGGCTGCTAGATTCGCACCTCTTGTTTTACCTGCAAATTTGGATCCTATGCCCGCTGATTATCAGAGTAAGATTCCAATATTTGATGGCACTCCGCAAAGTGTGTCCTCTCAGCAGCATATTGTTAGAATGACAGATTTCTTGGACCTGCATGAAATAGATGAAGAAAATGTGTCCATGAGGTTGTTCGCCCAGACTTTCGGAGGTGAGGTTCGTAAATGGTTCAGAGCTTTACAGCCCGCAAGTATCAATACATTACAAGAGCTTCAGACACAATTCTTAGATCGGTGGGAAATGAAGAAAGATCCGCTGCAAATTACTTCTGAGTATACTAGCATCAAGCGTAATCCTGGTGAGTTCGTTCAGGATTATATTATCAGATTCAATACAATTTATAATGCAATTCCAGATGACTTAAGACCATCTAGAAAATTAGCTCTCCTTAAATTCCCGGACGGTTTTGATCCGGAGATGGCTTATTCACTATGAGACAGAGATCCACCTACCTTGGAAGATATGCAGAAGATTGTTGTTAGTGTTGAGGCGAATCTGAATGATAAGAGAGCCAGGCTGAAAGTAGAGAAAAGGGTGACCATAAAAGAAGAAGCTTCCACATCTGCATCAGAACAATACTTGCTTCGTGAGATGGAAAAAATGTTCAAAAGAATGACGCTTGACAAGCCAGAAATGCAGATTCGTAATCCCAACTACCGTGGCCATCAACAGCCACAGTTCAAAATTAAGCAGCTTGAACAGAGAACACAAGAGCCGGCAGCCCAACAGCAAGTTAAAACCCCTCTTTTGTAGAATTTTGTGAGTCAAGATTCAGACGATGATGATGATGTAGTAGGGGAGCAAAACCACTTCTTTACTCCCGATGATCTGGCCATTTACATCACTGAGGATGAAGAATATGGGGAAAGTTCAGCTGCACAGAAAGATGAGGATTTCATTTTAGCAAACGATGCAGCTCTAGAGGAAGAATCAGATGAATACCAAAGAGGGTATATGAATGCTTTGTCCGCTCAGCAGAAGCAATACTCATTGAGAAATAGAGATGTGCCCATAAACCCGATTCAGAAGAGAAAGAGGCTTCAGCACCTAAGATGGATTCACCTATACCACAGAAGAAAGGAAAAGAGACAATTGATCCCGCAGCTAATAAATCATCATCAGCAGAAAAGGCAAATCAGCCAAACATAATGAAGGATAAGGCTGAAAGGAAAGAAGTTCCGGTCAAAGAGGTTGAAAGAGTTTCAGCTTTTAGTTTGGAGAATGAAATTTCCAAATTGAAGGTATCTATTCCTTTGACAGAAATTATGAAGAACAGCAGCTATCGAGGTCAAGCCTCTAAAATTCTGAATTTTGATCCAATGTTTGACACGGTAAATATTGAAGATGATCAGCCTGAATTGATATTTGGGCCTGCTTTAGATGGTGATTCCCCTGACAGTGATGTTCCTCCCTTTTATATCAGTTTGAGGTTGCATGAATATGTATTGCACAATGCCATGTTCGATTCTGGTGCTTCGCACAATCTTATGCCAAAGGCGATCATGGAAAAGTTGGGTTTAGACATTACAAGGAAATATCACGATTTGTATTCATTTGATTCCAGCCGCGTGAGATGTATCAGACTCATCAAAGATTTGGTTGTAAGTTTAGATCAAATTCCTGTGAAGAATGTCTTGATGGACGTGGTTGTGGCGGACATTCGTCCCCGATTTTGGATGCTCCTTTCTAGATCTTGGGGGGAAAAGTTGAAAGGTACACTACAGTTAGATTTCTCCTATGCAACAATTCCAGTCTTTGGTCAAATGAGAAAGTTATATCGAGAGCAGAAGATGAAATACATGATAGCAAGCAAGGAGAAACCAATCAATCATCCTATAAATTATGTACATACCGACTTAGAGTATTTTGTTTTGTTTGCTGATAGTTTTAATGATATAGATAGTCAATTAGTTCAGGCAGAAGATATACCAGAGATCACCGAGAATTTTAGAGAAGTTCTGCAGAAAGAAAGACGAGAAAAGCAAGCTACTGTTGAGCAATCAGCTAAAGACGATGGGCAGCAAACAGGAAAAGCAGAGCTAGCGCAATTTCAGCACTTAGAGGATGATGAAGATGGTCTTTGGACCATGTATTTTGATGGCGCAGTGGGTAGCGATGGTGCTGGAATTGGTGTTTGGATATGCAGTCCATTTTTCGCTCCAGATAAGGTTCCAAGCAATGTGAGAGTATGTTCCTACAAACTAGCATTTGATTTTTCTAACAATGAAGTGGAGTACGAGGCTCTGATTGCTGGCCTTAAGATTCTAAAAAAGATGAAAGCGAAAAGAATTGCAGTCTATGGTGATTCAGAGTTGGTGATAAAGCAGGTAAAGGGTGAGTTTCAAGCCAAGCATCCTCGCATGAGGGCTTACCGTAATGCATTTTTAGACATTTTGAAGTTATTTTCAGATTATACCGTGACGTGTGTGCCTCGCATACAAAATGGTGTTGCTGATGGACTTGCTAAGGCAGCAAGCAATTTAAAAATCCCAATGAATTCCAGCAACAAGTTCGAGATCCATGTGAAGCACCGCCCCACCGTTCCAGACAATCAAAGATGTTGGCAAGTTTTTCAGGACGACGAGGAGATTAGTGATTTTCTGCAGAATAAGGGTAAGTTTAAAGATACCTCCATATATACAGAACATGATGATGGTAATGATGATATACAAATAAATCAAATGGAAGTGATGCAACTTAAAGATAACATCATTCCTAAAGGGTTGATTCCTTTAGAGGAACTCTTTGATCAGGACGATGTAGCACGCAAACCGACATTGAGGCCGACTGAAAAAGGTGTTGAAGAAGTAAATATTGGGACAGCCAAAAATCCCAAGATGGTAAAGTTATCCAAGTCGTTGTCACCAGAGGTAAGAGCGGAGTATGTGAGATTGTTGTCTTCATTTGCTGATGCTTTTGCGTGGGATTACTCAGATTTAAAAACGTATGACACT
Organism: Pinus albicaulis; assembly: GCA_034641835.2. Lineage (NCBI taxonomy): Eukaryota > Viridiplantae > Streptophyta > Pinopsida > Pinales > Pinaceae > Pinus > Pinus albicaulis. The sequence continues at coordinate 44,447 of JAXQQM020071434.1, read as the reverse complement.
AATATCATTCAACATACTATCCCTATTAAACCAAATCAGAAGCCTTTCCGTCAGAAGTTGAGGAGAATCAATCCAAAACTGCTACCATCAATTGAAAAAGAGGTAAACAGGTTGTATAAGTCAGGAATCATTGTCCTATCAGATTTTCAGATTGGATATCAAATTTGGTGCCCATGAGAAAAAAGACAGGTGAGATCCGTTTGTGTATTGATTTCAGAATTTTGAATAAGGTGTCATTAAAAGACAATTATCCGCTGCCAAAAATGGGCCATATATTGGAGCGAGTAGTTGGAGCATCAAGGATGTCACTACTCGACGGCTATTCAGGATATAATCAAATTTTAGTGCATGAGGACGATCGTGACAAAACTGCGTTCACCACTCCATGGGGAACGTTTCATTATGCAAAGATGCCATTTGGTTTGAAAAATGCAGGTGCCACTTTTCAGCGTGCAATGGACATGGCTTTCGCCAATGAGAAAGATGTATTTTTGGTTGTTTACCTTGATGATTTGACTGTGTTTTCAAATTATGATGAAGAACATTTATATCACTTGAAAGTTGTTTTCCAGAAATGCATAAAATATGGCATTTCGCTGAATCCGAAAAAGAGCCTGTTTGCCATGGATGAAGGCAAACTCCTTGGCCACATCATTTCGAAAGACAACATTCATGTTGACCCTACACGTGTTGAAGCAATCCAGCAAATTGAACAGCCCCGGAACAAGAAAGAAATACAGTCATTTAATGGTAAAATGAATTTTCTGCGTCGTTTCATTCCAAATCTTGCTGAGCATCTTAGAGAAATCACAAACATGTTGAAAAAGGACAGTAAGGTAAAGTGAACAGAAGAAGCGGTGAAATCATTCAATTTGAAAAGGGATGGAGTTGAGAGGCCCATTGCCTTTTTCAGTCGAATTATAAGGGACGGAGCTTTGAAATATAACATTATAGAGAAACAAGCACTTGCTCTTGTGAAGGCCTTAAAGGATTTTCGTGTGTATATACTGCATTCCCACATTATAGCCTACGTTCCTAACGCAACAGTTAAAGATGTTTTGGTACAGGCAGATCCATAAGGAAGACAGGGTAAGTGGATCGCTGCGTTGTTATAATATGATGTGGAGATTAAGCCGACCAAGCTGATCAAAGGACAAGGACTAGCCAAGCTCATGGCTGAAACAAATCTGCATGCTCTAGATATAAATTTGATCGCTGCCATGTCTGATGAAGATGAGGAGAGTACATCATTTCAGGTATCTGATATTTTTGTTTCTTCCCCTTGGTATGCTGACATTTTATACATAATTTAGAATTTGTCTCCACCACCCGGGATGCCTAGAAATAAGAGTAGAACCTTGAAGTTGAGGGCTGCAAAGTTTTGCATATTGAATTCTGCATTATATTGGAAATACCCTGGTGGAATATTATTGAATTGTTTGGTATAGGAAGAAGCCAAAAGAGTTTTGGAGGACTTTCATAGAGGAGACTGCGGGGGCCATCTATTTCGAAAAACCACAGCGAATAAGATTCTAAGGGCGGGATACTATTGGCCTACTTTATTTTCTGATGTATATAAGGCTGTTAAGAGTTGTCACGAATGTCAAATCTTCGAAGGGAAGCAGAAACTATAGCCTTTGCCTCTTAAACCAATCGAAGTCAGTGCACCATTCCAACAGTGGGGGTTGGATTTCATTGGGGAAATCCATCCGGCATCTTCTGGACAGCATAGATGGATATTGACAGCAACAGATTACTTCACGAAGTGGATCGAGGCGATTCCCACCCGACAGGCTACGGATGCGGTAATTATCTCTTTTCTTGAAAATAACATTCTGTCATGTTTTGGGTGTCCTAGTAATATAATCACAGATAATGCAGCAGCCTTCAAGTCTAAAAAGATGGTTGAATTTTGCAATAAGTACAACATCAGCTTGGGACATTCGATTGCCTACCATCCGCAAGGAAATAACTTGGCGGAATCTTCAAATAAGTCTTTGGTAAACATCATTAAGAAATTGCTGGAAATCAATAAAAAGGGCTGGCACAAGAAATTAGTGAATGCACTTTGGGATGATAGGGTAATTAAGAAAAAATCTATCAGCATGTCTCCTTTCGAGTTCATGTATGGAGTAGACACAGTGTTTCCCACGTCTCTTGCTGTCCCGGTAGTCAAATTGCTTCAGGAAGCCGGTAGTGAGGAAGGTCCTATGTAGCGAAGGATAAATCATATGATTCATTTACAACAGACACGGGAGGAGGTATTTCGAAATACATTCAAGTTACAGGAGCGCATTAAGAAGATTTATGACAAGAAGGCGAAAGCAGATAAGTTTCAGCTGGATGAGGTGGTTTTGAAGTGGGATGCTCGAAATGAAGATAATGGAAAGCACGGCAAATTTGAAAACCTTTGGAAGGGTCCTTTTAAGATTGCAGCGTATCGTGGTCAGAACGCCTTTCTTCTCAAGGAAATGAACAGGGATGATTGTCCGGGAGGGCCGATCAATGGTTGGCTGCTCAAGCGATACCACTTCTGAGTATTTTCTGCTGATTTCATCATCATTGTATATATCGTTCTACTTTTTTTTCATCGCAAGTGTGTACTAATCTCTTTTCTTCAGTCTGGGGCCCGAAGCGAAGGCTATAATTTTGGAGAAGGAGGTTAGTTGGTTTGAAGTTTGTCAAGTTAGTCTTATCAGTCAGTTTTCAGTCAAGTTTTCAGTCAATAAACGTGTCAAAAGTTTTTGTGTTATCCATTGAAATAATGACTCCATCGCCCAATGGATGAAGGCACTGTCTGACTCCTCCAGAGATCTGCCATTCTTGGCATCTCCTTGGAGCCACCATCCCCATTGGAGCCAATGTTAGAGTCGGTCCTTACAGCCCTCCGTCAGAGATCATTTCGCTTTTTCCATATCATTTTTTAGGTGTCTCGCTCACTCCACTTCGTTGCATTTCGCTAGGGCATGCCATTGAATGATGAGAGGGTTTGGTCGTCTTGTATTCCCTCATGCTTGTACCTGCTGGGCTCAATTAAAACTCCTCAAAAATCATCAAAATTCAGGTCACATCATTCATGGTCATAAATGATTATTTTCGTCAACAAGAGTCTTTTAGTCCTAGAGTCTAGGCTTTCAGTCTTTTGACATGTTTAATAAATGCCCGCAGGCCATGAGAATGATTTCAAAAAGGTTCTTATTTCATATTTTCATCATCAAAAGCATTTGAAGACATTTCTAGTTCAAAACTCTGTTTTGAACTAGAAATTGTCAAATTTATTTTTTGTAATAATTATGTATTTGTTCCACTATAAAAAGTTCAAAGCAGCCTCTGGTCTTTGCCGAAGTCAAAATGCCAAAATCCCTGCAAAAAAAATCAAATCATTACATCAGTCCAAGACTCAGAAAAAACAGTGAAAAGCCAAAAGACAGAATTTCATTAAATGACAAAGTGCCAAGATTGCCAAACATTACAAAGTGGGTTATGGAGAAAATTAAAGTCAAATCTGATTCTTGTGAGATATGTCTCAACCTATATACACCATTGAAGACAAATCATTTTCATAAGTTTCCAAAGCAAAGTCGAGTTTGGAGTGTTGGAGAGCAAAAAACTCATTTTCAGAGCCGTGGAGTTGAAGTGGAAGTGCGCGCGGCGCATACAAGTGGCGCGCGACGCACACACCGCGCGCGACGCACTGGGCATCTCAGGCTTGTGCATTTTTGCATGCGCGCGATGCATACACAACGCGCAGCGCACTAGGCATGCGCGCGACGCATAGAGTTTCAGGGCCGGAAAACTTCAGCTCACCACCCAAATTCGCGTCAAATCACTTCATTTACTTGCAAGTAAGTTATTCATGCCTGCTTAGTGACTCATGAACATGCTGTGGTGTTTTGAAAGTGGAGAAAACAAGTGTTTGATGTGGTGAAATGTAAACCCTAAGTTCATTGCCAAAATCACTCCATAGGGTTTTGAAGGACATGTTAGTGATATTGTGGGGGTTTCCAAACTTGTGTTATTGATATATATGCCCATGCTCTCTATTATTATTGGTGTCATCACTTATTGTTTACCATAGCCTCACGCTCTCTCTCCTATTCAAATCACTGCTGTCATCACCATTTTCATTGTCACACTGTTTATCATTTATATTGTAACACAGTCCCATATTCACTATTTCCCATTCTCCATTAACAAAGCCTAACTATCATTGCAAGGGCTGTTTCTTGTCCTACACTACATTATACTCCTTCCTACTCACTTGTCAAAATCCCCATGTAGTCAAGCAGTGGCTATTTTCCATTCAAAATCATTTGACAGAACCTTTACCATTGTGGCTTTCCTATAACACTTTGATACACATATGACACATTTGGGATTAGAGCATACACTGAACTCTTGTTTTCACTATACCTATATCAGCATATATTCTGCAAACATCTTGATTTCAGCGCCATGTCAGAGACGGATTCAGTTTATGAGCAGGAGTATGCCAGTGATTCAACAACAGAGGTTAATGTGCCACAGAGGTCTCACAAAAGTGGCAAAAGTGGTAGGCATGTCAGGGAGGAGCCTACTTCTTTGGCTCAATTGCAGGCTTTCCTGCTTGCAATGGATTGTTTTCAGCATCAGTCATGTTTCCAGTACTGTGAGATGATTTCACAAACCCAGCATCATCATGAGCTAGCTCGTCTATTTGTTCTACATTTACATGATGGCCGTGTAAACCTTGCCGGAGTAAACTTCATTGTGTCACCAGAGACCATTGCTCGGGCCACCGGGATACCAAACATAGGAGAGGAATGGAACAACCGATAGCAGCTCGAGAAATCCTACTATGAGCCATACATTAAACCTGGGTATATGAGGCAGCTGAGCAGGGTATTTCCATTCAGATTTCTGAAGGATGAGTTTGCACCATTGATGAAACTCATCATTCGATATTTCAGTTGCGAGGGCAGATTCTCGCGCCTCTATGCGTACCATATCTATTTGTTGATGCATTTCATGAGGGTACGTATGATGAGCATTCCATACTTCATGTATCGCAACATAGAGCGAATTACATTTCTTGTACAGAAGAAGACCCCAGCACAGCAGCATAGCAGCATATATCATTACGCGCTGATCAAAATCATGGTGGTACATCAGCTGACACAGCAGGGCATTGCTTGGGAGGATTTCATCTCCCGTGACTTCTTTGCAGCGCCACAGCCGCCTCCCGAGGTAGTTCATGATGAAGGAGAGCCTTAGCACCAGCTTGACATTCCTGAGACTGAGCATATCAGTGCTTCAGTGTATGTGACATATCAGCGAGGCCACAGAGCCTTATTTGCAGCTACACGACGAGTACTATCTCCACATGGTGTGGAAGGGGTCTCGTTGACTTCATCAGCAGAGCGAGTATTATCTCCACATGGTGTGGAAGGGGTCTCGCCTTCGACTTCAGCACAGATACAGGTTCAGGATAGAGGCAAGAGGCCCATGCACGATGAGGGCCCTTCAGGAGGCCGAGACATTGACTTTACACTCATCGATGTTGATGCGAGCTCTCCTAGCTCGAAACTGAAAGAGACCATCCAGGAGGAGAAGGACGAGATTGACACGCTAAATGTTAAGTTGCAGAGAGCTCAGTGGGTGATAAACTACCTGGAACAGCGTAACAAACAGCTAGAGGATCAGCACACACTTGTAGAGTTGCGGCGAATCCGTGAAGATCGACAATTGGCCCGGAAGAGACCTGGTAACATGACATCGGCTGATCGAGATACTTGCCTCACGCATGTTAACATTCATCTGGAGAAGTTTTTGGCAAAGGCCAATAGAGACAAAGACATTCTCCATCACATGAAAGGTCATTATTGGGCCCGCATGCACGTCTGCAAAGCAAAAATGAAGATTCTGAAAAGAAGGTTGAGCAAAGCACTAAAACGGCGAAAGAGGCCTGATCCGCTCCGGATTTTGGCCGAGGCATCATTTGCTGAGCACGAGGCATGATGGAGGATCTTCGCTCCGAATTTCAGCCAATTCGGAGAAGTTTTTGTCATTTTGAAAATTTTGGTCTCAAAACAGGTTTTTCAGCCCAACGCGTAGTGTGTCACGACGCGCGCTTATGATTGGGACACTTGCTGGAGGAAAAATTTGTATTTTTGGATTTTTCATGGTAATTTATGCATTCTCAGAAATGGCTGAAGCATTTCATCAAGTTCTGGATGATCCAAAGGGCCAAAAACACCATGAAAATCACCTTTCTGCCTCCTTTTGCACCAGCAAGAAGTACTTGTGGGAGAATGAATTTTTGGAGGGGAAAATGAGCTCCAAATTGAGAAATTCCACTTGGGTTGGATAGCAGACGTCCAGGGATTTCCAAAAAGATATCATGAGCTTGCTTTTGATGCCGAGAAGTGCTCCAAAAATAGGCTGAAAGGCGCGCGACGCATAGAGCTCAGGCGCGCGGCGCATAGAGATTTTTGGCTAATTTTTCATCTTCCAGCTCAGAATTTCAGCTAGTTGTACTAGTTTTGATTGTGGATGTAATTTTTGAGTTATATTGATGTAATTTTGTGATTTTAATGTAACTTTGACTCACTTTTACCTATTCTAGATGATTCACTCACAAAAAAGTAAAAATCAGGTGAATGAATCAGTTTCCTTCCTTTTAGAGGCAAGTTGTTGGCCGCCTAGATTTTAGCTCCTTGTTTAGAATTGGTTGAAACTGCTCCTAGAAGGATGAATTCGACCCCTAGAGTCATGGGAAGGGGTTAGGATGGTCTATATGATGTAATTTCTGAGGCACTATCACGGTTGGACTCTTGGGAAAACTTTGGCACACTATTGTACATATTTTCTACATTTTGGCTAAGGAAAGATCAGAGGTTTTGCAGCACCTGTTGGGATTCTTGTGGTTTTCAGTTTTGATGGTGTGTTCTATTATTTATTTTTAAGTTATTTAATGTTTAATGTATGCCATTCCCTTCTTTTTCTTCTGAAACTAAATGAATGAGTAAATGAGGTTGAATCCATTGATTCCAGTGCTCTGCCTTTAAATTTGTTTAGTTTTATATGTTTCCGCCAGTTTGAAGAGGATTCATGTTCTCCCTTACCCTCCTCAGCTCCTTATCATTCTGATCCATCCATACACCTAATAAAAAAGCATCAAGACTACTGCCTACCTTGCCCCAACTCGAATTCTGCAAAGATCTGGCCTTATCCCCGAAACCAAAATTGTTTTCCCCATTTCTCCAACAAAAACCCAAAAAATTTAAATCAAACTTTCCTATCTATTTAATAGCCTAAGATCAGTATCTATTATAGGTCATCTCAGCCCCTTTGAAGACCTTTTGCCGAGATAGACCCGGAGAGAGCCCTCTCCTGTCCTCGTAGGGCTAGCTACGAGGCTAAGCTTGGTTTGATGTGGCCTCGAGTTTTACCTTATTTCAGCCTAAGGTAGATTTGAGCGCTAACACTGTGGACAACCAATTACTATGTAACAATCAATTATAACAAATAAAATAATAGAACAACAACTAGAATCAGATATAGAACAACAAAGCTTTTATAACAATAGCAAGATAACTGAACAATGAATGTACTTCTTGCAAAGGATAAAATAGCAATGCAATTCATTAATGAATCTGTATTCAATCTAACAACAGTAAATCAACTCTGTAATTGAAATAAACATTAAACACAACTTCACACAAAAGTAAGCAAAGATTAAGAATACAAACAACAAAGTAATTCCACGAGAGTCAGGCCCTTAGCTCCAGTGAAATACTGTTGGGCTACTTCAGAACTTAAGAGATGAAACGAAATGTGTGTTTGATATTAATCGAACATAAAGTATTACATAGACTGTTCTCTCAAAGCTGAGAATCAATAAAACATAATATTACAGAGGAAACGTTTGAATATAAGGATTTTCGACCAACTGACTGACTCTTTCATCACTAAAGGACATTGCTTTATATATCAAATCCTGACGAAAAAGTCAAGGAATAAGATGAGTTTGAACAGCGATCCCTCAGGGCCGAAGGATCCTGAGGGATTCGCTCCCCTTCATTTAGTTATCATCTTGTTTACTTTGACCGAGGCCAAGCTGTCCCCTGCCTTTTCTTGGCAATTTGTTCGAATCTCCTTGCCTTTGGCTAGATGTGGTTCAACGCTGATAGGGCAGCAGTTACATTGATCTTAGCCTCGCCTTTGGTACAGCTGTTCACTTCGTCTAATTCTTGTTTTATCAACAAAAAGAAACCTTTAGTCATATTTTTACAATAAACATAAACCTTTCCAATTCTATCATAATTCTTATAATAAATTACCCTTCCAAGGTAAAAAGGAGTATGTCTATAGTAAAAGAATGAGAAGATACATAGTAATTTCATACCTTTTTCACTGCCCAACATACCCCCCTGCTTAATCTTTTTCATGTCCTCATGAAAACTATAGTTCACATGGAGAGAAGTCAAAGAATAAGCCGGATAAGGTTTGTCATCAACAGGCCTAAAACCATGTAGTGCAGCTAATTCCTCAAAAACATGCTCTGTTTGTCCTTTGGGGAGTTCGTAAATGGCTTTGTAGTCTGAAGCAGGATACCATGCAATAGGGCTGTGGAACCTACATCCTAGCTAGAATGGTCCTTCTTTTAAAATGAGATGACTATAGGAAATCAAGCGGTCTGCAACTAGCCCAAAGTTTCTATAATTAAATGGTTCCCTATTTTACACATTCTGATTGGAGATTCTCCACCGGACCTTAGCTGCTATATAAGCTTGGTTTCTAATGGATAAGAAAAAATTTGTTCCATTCAAGATAATTGATTTGTGGATAGGCCCCAATGCTTGGATAACGCCTTCCTTTGTCATCAAACTTTTCTGTCTAGCCCAAAAGTGGGATGGGTTCTGAGGCTCACTCCTAACCCACAAATCTAATTCATTTTCCTGCCTTTAGAAAGCATTATAAGCTTTAAGCCATTTTAATTGATTTACAACAAAGGAAATGAATGCCTGATATTGAACATCTCCCACAAAAGGGCCAGGGTTTGACTCACAATAATTTTCAAGTATTAGATTATGCAAGTAAAATTCACACAAAAGGCGATGTACTTTGATCCCATAAAGTTTGCAGCATGATACAAAGTCATCTATGGTTTTTAGCTCTATGGAATTCCCTACCCTAACTGTCTTAATATTTAGCTGTAAATATCTTTCTAGTAAAAACAAAGCATAGTTTTTGGCGGGGCATCTACAGGCTAAGACATCAATATACAATGAGCAGAGAGTGTCCATTCGATTGTAGGCTAGTTTTAATTGGTTCATTACCTTGTCAGCCTTTTCCTCTGCTTTTCGACACTTTTCATGAGCTTCAACTTCTGCTTCATGAATAATTTTCATCTGTTGCTACAACTCCTGATATCTCTTTCTTGGGACAGTGTCTTCTTCCAACCTCTGCCTTTCTATTGGGGCCTGTTCCAACTCTTCTTGGAGTCTGGCCAGTGTCGAATCACTAAAAGTATGCTGACTACTAGATTGCATGTTTTCACTTGAAACAGTTCCCTCTGGAAAAAATTGTGTTGGAATAGCCGTTTACTGTTCCGTATCTCCATAATTAGGCTCAGGCATGGCTTCTTCTGCAACTTGGGGGTTCCTATTATCGGTCGTCTTTCTCTTTTTCGAAATTCTCTTGGTAGTTATGCTTCTTCTCTTAGGGGATCGCTTAGGCATTTGTTTCATTCTCAGAACCCTAATGGTTTTCCTGAGATGTTCTATGAGTTTATGAAGCTTCATTTGTTCCCTGCAAAGCTTTTCAATCTCAGTTATTTTCCTCCTCTTTTTTAATGGAACAACTGCTCCTTTATCTGAACCCGTTTGCTCAACAGGGTTTTGGTCTATATCAGCCGTGCCTTCAGTTAAATTCTCTTCTTGATCTTCTTCTTGGGGTTCTTCTTCCACATTCATATTCCCTTGGCTAAATTCTTCGGGAATCATATCCTCAGTTGACTCTGCACTCTCCTGAGGGCTTCCAAGTTGAGATATTGCTTCGGTGTTCTCTTTCTCTTGTTCACGCCTTTCAAGGGAAGCAACCCTAGCTTCGCTAGGGTTTTTTGTTTCATCCATCATTTCTTCATTTGTTTCTTTATCAATAGCAGAGTGCTTTGGTAACTGATTAATATCAATATTAGGGTCTAAAGGGCTATGAGGCTATGCATAGTCACTCATAATATTGGCCAAAATTTGGGCCAATTTGTCTTCCTGTAAAGGGCTTACGGTAACATTTTCGGGAGGCTCTGTTCCTTCTTTGTCACTGCTATGATTGTCTTCGTCCTACTCATAGGTATGATAGCTTCCTTCTTCCTCATCCGAATATCGAATTTCTCCTTCAATTTCTTCTTCCTCATTATTTCCTTCCTCTGCACTGGATTTTTTTTCACTACTGGTGTGGTGACTTATTTCTTCTTCATCCGAGTAGCGAATTTATCCTTCCATTTCCTCTTCTTCATCAGTACGAGGGCTTGCTCCCTCAAATTGTGGAGGTTGTTCATCCTCTGAGCTTTGAAATTCCAGGGGGTGGCTACTGCTGCTGTCCAGAAGTCCTTCCATCATTCTCCTACTTCATTTTGAACGGAGGGACTGTATGTGAGTTGATGGCTCAGCTATTGAGCCAACCATTCTCTTCCGTTTTGGAGCAGGTAAACCTAACCGTCCGTCAATGGAGAATATCAACTCTTCCCAGCTGGTATGTTGCTGGGCGAGGCTACGACTCACTATTAATCGAATTAGGCAATGGTGGCTGACCACCATATCTGCATGTTGAGATTTTCTTATACTACGAGCGATATCATGCAACAAGGAATTTAAAAATGCATGCAAATTAACAGTGCATCTCTATTTTAATATGGCTAGTAGCTTAAGGTAGCAAGGTCTTACCACATCTTTCCTTCCGTCGCACGTTATATAAGCCTACAAAATCTTGGCCAACTCCATCCATGGTTCTCCCAATGATGTTGGCTAAAATCCTTTGCCTTTGACAACCAATGTCTGTCTGTCATATTCAAAAATATTCATGGCTTCTCGAATCCTAATCTTTTTCTGAGTCCATATAGTCCCTTGCGCTGGTATCCCAAACACCTCTGCAATTATTTCGTCGGATACAGCTATCTGTCTTCCTCTAACCATGGAGGATCCTTCCTGCAAGTTTTGTAAAAATTCAGTGGCCACTGCTTCATGGGGTTGTTGCATCCTCATGAAATATGTAATCCACCCCAATCTTTCAAAAATTTCTCGTGCAGCATCAGAAACGACCAGCACCTGCAGCTCACTGTGAATTGGCCGTCCTCCCATCGTCTCTGCACTCTGTTAGTTCTTTCTAAACACATAGTAATCGCAATGGAATAGCACAACATGGTGAATTGGAATAATGTCGTTCAAATTTTTTTATTTCCTAAAATGCAGGGATTTGGTTCACATACAGGTAAAGAAATATCGGTATTTGATCTGCATGCAGACATCCGCGCCCCCCCTAATGGATGAGAGTTCATCCTCGACCGTCAATTGAGAGAGGCAAGTGTGGCACAACAGTAGTACAGCAGGAAAAAGCAGGCGTAATTATGATACATTCAATCAAATTATAGCAATTACTGAAATCAATGCGTGTGATGAATCGGTAATGGATAGAAAATCGTTTTGTAATGATTCAAATATGAGGAGAAGGGACAACATAAGATAAACATAAGTACAATTGTGTTATTTACCACTTCAAACTAATATGATCGATTTGTAATGATTTTCATGTATAATAGATTCGAAATGAAAGGTAAAGGATTCATACTTTCATTTGATATTTTAAATAGAGACATAAGAGAAGGGTTTAATATGACTATTGATGTGTATAAATGTGACTCCAATACCATCAGCAGAGCTCTGTTGCCCACAGGTGTCCATAACCTTGATAGAGTTACTTTCTTACCCATGGAACCATTGTCCTTTATTTATGTTGATGAAGTGCTTTGTTGAATATCATGACGGAGGCCATTGTGCTGGCTTGGTGACCAGATACATCACAATGCCATTCACCGGGAAGAAGTGAAAAGTGGGCAGGCCGGCTCGTGATGAGACCTCCTATTCCAAAGACTTCTTAATTTTTTCAATTGTCTATTGGACCATATCCTTGGTTTGGTGGCCATGATGGGAATGCCACTTCACTGCCTTCCTTATGATCATGGTACGCTAGCTCTTGATGAGACCCCCCATCCTCCATCTGCAAAATCATAAAATTTTTAATAAAATATGTAAATATTTTTCTTTTTCATATAGCACTTTTCCTTAGTTATTCATACAGGATTGCTCAACACTACTTAAGAGTAGGGATGGTGGAAGAAGTCTGAACATCTCAATAGAAAAGAATATGCCCTTATTCCTATTCCATCAATAAAAAAATCAAAGAAAGTTATAACATATGGGAAAGAACTAGTCATGATAAAAATAATCGATCAGATTAATTCAATGGTGATAAAACAACAAAATTATGTTATTGATCATGCCCCTTTTCCCTTTTCTCTTATCATTACTAGACAATTTTCTTAAAAATGACGATTTATTTTGATTTTTTGATTACAGTAAGCCTTAATTTGTATGATTGTATATAAATGATATGTTTGCCTTTGGAAAAGTCAAAATTCTCAAAAAAAAATCAGCGCAAAAGGTGTTGTTCCTTTAAAAAGAACAACAGAAACAATCTGCGGAACTGTTGTTCCTTTAGAAAGGAACAACAAAAACACTCTGTGAAACTGTTGTTTCTTTAGAAAGGAACAGCAAAAATACTCTGCGGAACTGTTGTTCCTTTCGAAAGGAACATCAAAAACACTTTTCGGAACTACTGTTCCTTTCGAAAGGAATAGCAGAAGTGATGTTCCTTTGGAAAGGAACAACAAAACTCAAAACAAATGAATTCCATGAAAAAAAAAACAAAAAATGAAAATAAAAGATATAAACAGAAATTTAAAAAACAAATTCCCTAAAGCAACAATCAAGTAAATGAACAATTCTTTATGTACAAAATAAAAAACAAATGATTTAATAAACTGGTGTCGAGGAGAAGTTATCCCCTTCAGCGAGAATTTCCATGGTAGAATCTTCCCGTAACTGTTGGTAAAAGGATTCTCGGGTAAGTGATTTATGATACAATTGTACTCTATGACCGTTTACCTTAAAGGAATGCCCAGATCCATCAATGGTAGCTAATGTAATAGTTCCATTATCATGCACTTTTTGTATTTCGTAGGGTCCAAGCCATCGTGTCTAGAGTTTCCCTAGGAAATCTTGAAACCTAGAATCATATAGGAGTGCCCAGTCTCCTTCATGGAAGATCTTTTATTTGATACGGGCGTCATGCCACTTGGCTCTCTGTTGTTGGATTAAAACTGTGTGCTAAAGAGTAGAGAGCCTAATTTCATCTAACTCATTAATTTGCTGCAGTCTTTTAGCTTGGGCTTCATTTAGATCTAGACCCACCTTTTGAGCTGTTCTTAATGTTTGAATTTCAAATTCTATTGGAAAGATGGGTTCTTTTCCAAATGCCAATTGATATGGTGAATATCCTGTAGTAGGTCTCCACGTTGTTCGATATGCCCACAATGCTTCTGGCAATCTGTAGGCCTAATCTCATCTGTGTGAGGCAACGGTTTTTGTCAATATAGATTCAATTACTTTGTTCGTGCTCTCTACTTGGCCATTGGCCTGTGGGTGGTATGGGGTTGTAATCTTGTGCTGAATGTGGTAGTTTTGTAGTGTTTCGGCTAATTTATTACCTACAAACTATGGTCCTCCATCTATGATTATGTCCCTTGGGAGGCCATAGTGCACGAAGATTTGGAAAAGAAACTGTATTACGGAGTCCTCTGTAGCTTTTGAAAGTGCCTCTGCTTCGACCCACTTAGTGACATATTCGGTTGCAACTAGGATGTATGTTTTTTGGTTTGATGGAGGGCTAATAGGGCCAACAAAATCAAGTGCCCAGCGTTCAAATGGTTCAATCACTAGTTGAGGGTTCAAAGGCATTTCATCAGACTGCCCAAGGGAACCTGCCCTTTGGCAGCTATCATAGGCCTGCACGAATTTTTTGGAATCTTTAAAGATGGTAGGCCAATAATAGCCTGTTCGTAAAAACTTATGGGTAGTTCTACGAACTGCAAAATGCCCGCCACATTTCCCATCATGGCATGCTTTCAAAATATCAAATAGCTCATCCTCCTCGACACATATTCTTATTTGCATATCTCCTCGTGTGTGAAATAGGTAGCCCCCAATCCAAGAGAATTGGGTACTACGCTGTATTACCTGTTTTCGTTCATTAAGGGATAGATGTTTAGGTAATTTACCTATTTCCAAATAGTTTTCTATATCAGCATACCACGGTGTTCTGACAGTAACAGCGAACAGATGTTCATCTGGGAAGTGGTCTTCAACTGCTTCTGTATCTGTTGGATTTGGCATTCTTGACAGAAATTCAGCTACAGGGTTCTCTTTCCTAGGTCGATCTTTGATTGTAATGTCGAAATCCTGTAGTAAAATCAACCATCTTGTCACTCTTCCATTTGTAACCGGTTTATTTGCTAAAAATTTAATGACAGAGTGATCAATATATAGTACTATAGGATACCCAGTTATATAATGTCTAAACTTATTTATAGCATGAATTATAGCTAAAAATTCTTTCTCAGTCACAGTATAATTTAATTCAACAGGGGATAGATTATTGCTAATATAATAGATTGCATATGGCTTCTTGTCTTCCTCCTGCCCGAGTACTGCTCTAACTGCTGTGTCTGAGGCATCAGATGAAATTTGGAATGGAAAATTCCAATTTGGGCCCCTCAGCACTGTGGCTGTTAAAACAAGATTTTTCAGATCATTAAAGGCATTGTCACATTTATCTGTCCAAATGAAATTAGCATTTCCAGTTAGTGCATATAGAGGTGCAACTATTCGAGAATAATTTTCTATAAATCTTCTATAGTAACCAGAAAATCCAAGAAAGCTACGTACCTCTGTTTGTGTGGTGGGTGTGGGAATTAACAAGATTATTTGAATTTTAGCTGGGTCCACTTGAATTCCAGCTGCTGAAATATAATGCCCTAAGATAACTCCTTTGGTCATCATCATAAGACACTTTTCATGGCTTAAACAAAGCCTAGTGTCAATACATCTTTGCAATAACTTTTCTAAATTTTCCAACGCAGGCTCAAAATCATCCCCATAAGGTGTGAAATTGTCCATATATACTTTGAGGCCTTCATTTATTAAGTCTGCAAAGATGCTGAGAATGGCCCTTTGGAATGTAGCAGGGGCATTGCATAGGCCAAAAGGTAAGACTCGGTAGGCAAATGTCCCCCATGCACAAGTAAAAGTAGTTTTGTCTTGGTCTTCAGGGGCAATCTGGATTTGATTGTACCCATAGAAGCCATCGAGGAAAGAAAAGAATTTATTTCTTGCCAATGTGTCTAATACCTGGTCAATGGAAGGAAGGGGAAAGTGGTCTTTCTGTGTTGCCTTGTTAAGTTCACGATAATCTACACATATTCTCCACTTTCTGCTCTTTTTTGGTACCACTACTAATGGAGAGACCCACTTGCTATCAGATATTGGGTAGATGAAATTAACATCCAATAGTTTTTGTAATTCACCTTTCACAATATCTTTGAGGTGAGGGTTTAGTCTTCTTTGGGGTTGGCGAATGGGTCTTGCATCTTTTTCATATAGATGTGGTGTGTACACAATTGAGGGTCAATTCCTTTCATATCGGGGTAATCCCATGCAAAGGCTGATTTTTATTTTCGTAATAATTGGACCAACTTCTCTTCTTGTTCAGCAGTCAGATTTTTTATTAATGTTTAGAGTTTTACCCGACTCAATTTCTACAATATTGCTATTGTACACAGAAGTAGTAGGTATTACTTGATCAGGAATGTCTTTCAAAGGATCTTCTTCTTCTTTATTATCAAATGCTGCCTTGATCATGTGACATTGTAAATGGGATCTGGTTTGTGGTTTATTAATAAAATATTAATGATATCATCCTCTGTTTGATCTTTAAAATCAAGAGCATTTTCTACAGTTAGAGGTGATCTCATATTTTCCATAAGATATGATACAAGTTGTTTTTTTGTTTTTATTATTGATAGACTTGGCTGGGCTGGGGGATATAAAGCTAAATTCTTGACATAGTTTCCCCTTGTTATTGTCATGTTTCCTTGTTGGCATCCAATATAAGCATCGTTAGTTTCTAGCCAAGGTCTACCTAAGATCAACGGATGTCTTTCTAGCCAGTTCTTTGGATTGATAACTAGGAAGTCAGCAGGGTATTCCCAGGAATCTACAGATACCATTACATCTTGTAATGTACCTTCTAGTTTGACTACCGATCGGCCAACCATTTCCAATAAAGTTGTTGTTGGTTCAAGTGATGTAATGCCAAGTTTTTGACAGGTGGTGGTTGTTAGGATATTGATTGCTGCTCCTAAATCAACTAAGGCATTTGGAAACAATTGCCCATGGATTTCGACTGTCACTATAGGATTTCCTAGGTCTTCATATTTTACAGGTGTTTCCATTCTTGATAATAAGTCAGATAAGGTACCGACTATTTGGACAGTTTGATTGGTGGTTGTTCTCCTCTTTGGCTTCTTTATGCATAATTCCTTAATGGTTTTTGCATATATAAGAATGTCTTGGATAGCTTGGAGGAGAGGGATTTTTATACACAAATTTTTTAATTCTCCCAGAAGATCAAAATTAGGTTGTTCTAATGGGCATGGTATGATTAATCGTTCTGGGAATGGTGGAGGGGAAGTTGTTATTTTTTTTTACTTTGTTGTTGATTTTGTTGTTGAACTTCCTTCTCTTTCTGTAATGTTTGTTCTATAGGTAACAGATCTTCAATATGAACATTATTGTTTCTCTTTGTTTCTACTATGCGCCCAGACCTTAATTGAAGGTCACTTCACTCCCTCAGTTTAGTTTCTAATTCTGGGGGTTCCATTATTTGGACAGACTGAACTGCCCTATTATTTGGGTTTGGGTTGGGTTGGGCTGGGAGTTGTGGTCTTAAGTTGGTCTAGGGGTTTGTATAGGGGGCTGGCAGTGTAGGTTGAGAGAGAGGGATTGATCCAGCTGGCTGATTTGTACGTCTTTGCCAGTTCGACTACCAGGCCTGACTCTGGGAAGTAGAGGGGGACCATTATGTAGGATAGTTATTATTTTTCCAAAATAGTGGGCAGAAAAGAAAGCTAGGCCAATTATTTTGGTTTTTTTGATTTGGCCAAGATGTTGGAGGAAATGGCTATTATGACCAATTGGGGAAAGGTGGTTGATTTTGCCACATTCCACTATATTGCTGAGCATTATATTGAGGATGCTGAAAAGAAGAAAATGGATCATTTGGCATACCTGATTGTCGTGGCTGCCATTGTCGGCGCTGATTAAGCAGACATACCACTTTCGATTCTTCTTCTGCCTCCTTATAAACTACTTTTAGGCCAGGAAGCGAAGGACATCCTTCTGTAGGGTGATATTTCATGCAAATGGCACATACTTTAATTACATCCAACATGCATTCTTTGTGGCTGTGTTTCTTCCTGCATCTGGGACAGAATATTACCAAATTTTGCTCGACTTCTGCTTGTTTCTATTTGGCTTGCATAATATCGAACTGCGTTGTTAGAGTCCCAAGTATGTCTGTCTTAAAATCTTCTAGCATATTTCCAATCTCTGCACTAGTCACACCTTCATTAGAGGTCTTATTTTCTCTTGTAATCATATCACGTTCTGCTGATTTTAGCCTTGTATTGCCTCTCGAACTCCTGATACACAAATCAATGATGTTAGGATAACTTTCTTGATATATATCACCTTTTCCCATAATATTCAATGTTTCAACCCATTGATCTTTCATTCCCCTAATTAATGTGGTTTTCAACACATTATCAGGTAAGGGTAAGGATGCATAAGGACATCTATGAAGATTGTATTGAAACTGTTCCACATATTCTTCCAAGGTTTCATTTAGTTTTGCTGTCATTTGGAATATTTCATCTTTTAATTCCTGAGACCTGCAATAATCTTGATAATTCTTTAAAAATGCAGTTTTCATCTGATCCCAATCAATTATGACACCCCCACCTAATCCCATAAACCATCGTAAGGCTACCCCTTTTAATGTTGAAGGGAATAGTTTCAGTTTTTGGGGATCGGTGGTATAATCATATCCCCTGCACAACACATCAAATTCAAACAAAAACACATCTGGATCTTCTGATGTTAAGCCATGAAATGTGGGAATATGTTGAAGGGGAATGACCTTCATAGGTGCATTGACTGCAGTATCTACTATAGGATATTGCAGCGTAGAGGTTTTCTGGGGTGTCTGCTGGTTCTAATTTTGGTTCTGGGCCATTTGATCAAAGATGTGCCAATATCCTTTTGGGATTTCCAAGGAATTTCTAGGCTAACTAGTAGGGACAAGAATGGCTTTGACAACACTCCCCTTGTCTGGAATAATGAGTATTCCTTGTTGAACTAATGTTTTGTAGAAAATTAGCTGAATAAATCACTTATTCACTGAAGATTAACCTGGTCATATATCAATTTCGAATTGCATACATAACACATAACCTTCTTCTACAATTAATTGTCACATGCGGAAATAACAGAAGCAATCTCACATCAATGGATAAACCTCCTACTTAGCTTTAGATGGGAAAATTTACCCCACCTCAACATCTTCATACTTTAGGTTGTGAACCATATGCTCATGTGCCAATAAAGAGATGGGAAAATATCGATGACAAGGAAATGAAATGTAACTTCATGATTCATGGCATTTGTGTGAAGAGGTAGAATTTTTTGGATTGTGTGACTAGATATTTTTGTATAAGAAGATTTTTATTCTCCATTAAGTTAAACCTTCTTCCATAGTGGTTCATCAAAAAGAGAATGAGAAGAAGTCAATGGTTTATCTAACACATAAGATAGAAAAAATATAAGCCAAAAAGATGAATAAGAAGTTCATGATGGTCTTAACCAGGACTAGGGTTCAAAGAGTTCAAAGGAGGAGGAAGAAAGTCCACCTAAAAATTGGAGGAGATCAAATTGAAAAATAACGTAGCTAAATAGGGATGATTACAATTTATTTGATTTCATATGTGCATTTTCTTTATTTTCTAATACTAATAAGCTTAGAACTATGAAATAGTCAATGGTGATTAATGATAACGGGTTTTTGAGATTATCCATGAATACACTTAGAAATAATGATACATATGACTTGATACCAATGCCTAATGGATGGAAACCCATTAGATATAAATGTTTCCTAAGAAAAGAATCATTTATATAGTGATGTTATTCTTAGGTCGAGAGGATAATATGGTACCAAAAGTTTGATTCCTTTGAAATGGGATTGGGAATTGTGAGATACAAATCAGATAATTATGTGTATTACAAACATGATGGTGGTCATTTCTTTGTTATCACTTTATACGTAAAAGATATGTTATTCTTTAGTAATAGTAAGAATGTGTCACGTCTCCCAAACCCATTTTTTTTTTTTCTATATGTCCTGGGATTCTGTTATTGATCACAGTGACTTCTGTGCCATCAGTATTATTATGATAGATTAATTTATTTGGAACTGAATGTTCAGGGGTACTGGGTTATTAACAGCTTCTGTTTATACACACACCATTAAATACTCATTTAGAAGATAGCCATCTATACCTACACATAGTTATTATATTGGCTGCTCCATTAATCTATCATCTCAACCTCATTATTTCAATGTACTCATCTCTACACCCAACCAATTGTCTCTATTGTCAAGAGCTGTAGTTGCAATTACATAATGTACTGAACCATTAATCCATCTAACAGTGGCATACTGCAACTTAACATACAATTCATACATTCCCTAATGCACTATAGCATTGCAATTTCATAATTTGCCTAAAGGATTATAACATCACAACTTCATAAATTTCATAAAAGCCTATAACATCACAATTTCATAAATTGCATAAAGGAATATCATATCACAATTTCATAAATTGAGTAAAGGAATATAACATCACCATTTCATGAAAACAGAGATGATTAACACAGACTTACAAATATCTCCAAATTTATGCATGCACACCTCTACCATGACCAGTCCTCCCAACCATAGAATCCTCTTTATCTCCCAGGATTCACCCCCGAGCAGAGATCACCTCCCAGCGCAGATCAACCACTAATCTGTCTAGGATCAGCTTATTTAAGCTCATACCCCAAAGCATGTTTCTAATTCTGCGTCCAGAATAGCAGGATGCTTTCTTTCCTGTTTAGCCTAGGCTTTCCCCTCTTGGGGTTCCTTAAAGCTGCTTTAAGCTTTTCCTCAGCTTTTCCAGCTTTTCTCACCTCTTCCCAACTTCTCCTCTTCATTGGGGAAATTTAGATTTCTCCTTAAATCTAAATAAATTTCTTTCAAGGATTTTTGAAAGCTTTTTGGGGATTTGTTGCCTTATCCATCCTCATGGATTTTGGCAAGTGATCTCAATTCTCTTTTTGGTCATAGTGCATACATAATATTTTATTTATTTTTCAAAATTACAAAATTAACCACATCCACACAATAATCATCCACTGGGGTCCACTCCCCTTTGGATTTATGTTCAAATGTCTCATTTGAAAAGCATAGAACTTGGGGGTGTTACAGAATGTTCTTTATGATTTGATGTCTTAGCTTGTACCACAATTTTTTATGCATGACTTTGGGGATACAAAATATATCTTAAGAATTGAGATGAAGAGACAAAGAAAATATAATGCCTTCATTGAGCGAAAAATTTAATAAGTATGTAAAATATGTGCTACAACATTTTTACATGGAAGGTTGCAAACCGTTTATTTCTATTATTTATGTAGGAACTAAACTTTCAATTAAGAAATGTCCTTCAAAACCTATAGGTTCAATGGATATGCATTATATATGTTATGCTATGGGAGTTGGTAGTTTGGTCTACACATTGGATTGTACTAGACTAGAGATTGTCCATGTAGTGGAAGTTTTAACTCTATTCATGGCTATTATTGGACATTAACATTAGGCCACAAAGAAGAGGGTCTTAAATTATTTGCAAGGTACTTTTATATATTCTTGTTGCTATCATAGTTATGATTCAAGGAAACCACACTTGGGATACATAAATGGTTATGTGGATTCTTATTGGGTAGGGGATGAAAGTCGGATATCTACAAGCATTTGCTAGATTCCATTATTTTTATGCAACAATAACTTGGATAAACAAGAAAGAAGCAATGGTTTCATTGGCACTATATGGGTAAAGTATATGATAACTACTCATGGATTTAAGGACACAATTTAGCTTGTGATATCATGTTCAAAAGTAGTTATAACTCAGAGAAATATTATAGTTTAATCATAATAAAAATGGCATTTGTCTAACAAAGAACCCAACCTTTCATTCAAAGATAAAGCATGTATGTGTATATACAGACACTAGAGACATGTGAAAATTTATATAATGTTGCATATGAATTGATAAAACCATCACAAGTAAGTTCAATTGGTGTTGTGAGTGTATGGGGCTTATAGTCCTTAGGATTTAGCTCACAATTTTCCTTATATTATTGCAAGGTATAAGTGGCAGAGCGTTGGGTTAGGTGTGTCATACACCTTGAAATATTCTATTGGAGTAGGTAGGCATTGATAGTTGATAGAAAATAAATTTTAAGTTACCAAAAATAAATATAATGTAGTGGTCGGGAATAAATGCATGTCAAAATAGGAAATGAATCCTAAGAATAAAAAATGACCAATTAGTTGCTAGTGGTTTGTTGCATGTAGATTGGAATACCCAACAAGGTTTTTGTTATGCCTATTTATTGAGTGCTAGGATTGGTGGAAAACAATGTGCATGATTTTTAATTTACTGTTATGCTTTCAAATATGTGTGTAATGTTTATTCAACTTTTGAACACTCTCATTGAGATCACATATTTGTAATATATTTTAACAATTTAGTTGTTAAATGATACATTGAGTATGCTTTAGAGTCTGGGGTTTTTTAACCAAAATATTATTTTCCAAGGAAATTTTATGTAATGGTTTGCTATTGCATTGATATGATTTTTCTTATCATAGATTTGTTTAAAGTTTTTTTACACATTCTTTTCTCATTTGATAATGGAGGAAACATATTCATAAAATCTACTTGCTTTCATAGATGACTAAGGATGAATTAAACTTAGAATATAATTGGGGGTGAAAAAAAGTTGAGGACATCAATATACAAATAAAAAGTATAAAGAGGATGTATATATATCACCTAAATAATTGTTAATGGTTTATGCCATTGCTATAGACATTATACCTTAGAAACCCTATTGAATAAATATTTTCCCTAAGGAAAAATCACAATTAAACATTAAACTGTCATATAGAGAGATATCACAAAAATAAGTATTCATATCATGTTGTTACCCCTTAATCTGATAAAGGCCATGTACAAATGTCCAATGAAACTATATATATATATATATATATATATATATATATATATATATATATATATATATATATATATATATATATATATATATATATATATAGATATATAGATATATAGATATATATATATATATATATATATGACTACCATCATTGAGACAATTGAAAAAAAAAATATTTCATTCACAATTCAAATTAACAATTTCAATAAAATAATAATGATCTATAAAAATTTTAGAAATCTTAACAAAACATGTGCATAGATTGTTGAAGTGATCATACATACGAGTATAAAAATTTCAAAACTAAATTAAAAAAATTCAATAGCATGTATAAATATTCATCACAAGGAAGAAATAAAAACATTAATAAAGTAGTCTTTAATAATACAGAAGAAATTTCTCACTTGTTAAACAAAAATAAAAAAATATTTATACAATGAAAAATATATGCAATATAAAATTTAAACAAAATAAATTTTAGTTAATTTAAGGGACAATTGAAATTTAACTTAGTAGAAATCCAAAGTTATGTAACAATGAAATCACATTTTTAGATAGAATGGTGACAAAATAAAATTCATATATCTTGTTGTTCCAACAAAGATTAACACTTTATTTATATATTTAAATATTCATAAATGAAGATAACTCAAATTTTAACACACAAATTTCAAACTAAATTTTTTATCATCTAAGAATTTGAAAACAAAACCATTTTTATAACCTAATCCAATTTTCTATGAGATAATACTATTCATAGCTTCCAAAAAGTTCATAGATAAAAGTTCATCTTAAATGCAAGGATGTATGAATTTTGCTATATATAGTTTTATGAACTAAGATTTTAATCCATTTTAACTATTGTAAATACATTGTTGGTTAAAAAGCACAGCTTAATTATTCAACATTTTAAATAATAACTTTAGAGCTAGTAAGTGGTACTTTATTTATTTATTAATTTTAATGATAATGTGAATTTTCTTAATTTAGAATTGTTTTAAATATATGAATAAATTCAATAAACTTTGAAAAAAACATAAAAATATTAAAACATTTGAGTTATATAACTCCTACTATTGAAATTTATCATTTTGAAATATCTTTATTAAATTTCAACAGAATCAACCTATGCTTTGAGTCACGGTATCTCGGCTACCACATATATATGTAAAGAAAATTTACACACAGGCTTACTTTGTCCAATGCATAACCTATTCAAGATCTGAATTAAGACTTAACTTCAATGAACACCTCAAAGGTGTTTTATTTTAATTTTCAAATCACATAGTTTTTTCAAGAGTCCAGTATTTCTCTTTAACTTTTAATGCATATGAATCATGACAACATACTTGGTAATTATATAAATTAATTCCTTGTATCAACTCTATAGTAAAATTAATGTCCCTTTTGGGTGGAAAACCTGGTATTTCCTCCGGAAATACATTCACAAAATCATTCCCTATCAGAATGTTTTCCATCATTGGAGTATTTTCTTTGGAATTGATAAAACCCACCTGGCTAGCATATAACTGGCATCCTTTCCTAATGAACTTAATCATTTGAGATGTTGTAATAGGATACAGCTGTAGGGGTTTCTTTATACCTTGAATCTCCTTCTGATTTCCATCATGCATTATGTAATGTATAGCATTTTCTTTACAATCTACTAACATCTAGTGCTTCTCCAACCAATCAATACCAAGTAGCACATTGTAGGATCCCAAAGCTAATATATTTAGGTCTAAAATTAGTTGTTGTTCACTAATTTTCAGTGTACAGTTCAGAATTTTTGCACAAACTTTCCTCTTTGCTCCCGTGGCTAACTGTACCAGCCAAGGATTTATGAATTTATAACTTTACAATTTACAAATCTCTACTAATTTTGGGATTACGTAGCTTAAATTTTCACCTCGGTCTACCAAAATAGAAACAAGTTGAGAGAGTAGCTTACCTTCCAACTCTATCATTGTCGGTTGGTAATCCTCCTGTCGATCTTCTAAGGCTACGTTAATTCTAGGTATATTTCTTGCCACATATCCTACTGTTGAGGCTTCTTAGTATCCTTTCTTGTTCTTGGATCAAATGCTCATTATCAATTCGAACCCCGACCATTTCTTCCTGTAGTTTCTGTACTGTGTTTAACATAATGCTAGTTTGGTGTTGTTGTTCCTCTAGCAGTCTACTTGTTTGCTGGTGTTGATCAACACTCAGCTGAATCCACATTTCAGGGTTCATTTCTAGTCAAGGTTGGGGTTCTTCGATGTTCTGGGGTGCCTATTGTGCTGCCCCCCTTCCCCTAATGTCTCATATTATGCTTCTTTTCTCTGTGCATCAATATACACACAGATTAAATCGTTAGATGACCGATAGGATCCTAGTGTTCGAACCTAGTTCTGATACCACTTGTAACATTCAACTACAAGTATCACTTTTAACCTTTGTCTATTTTTTTTTTTACTAAAAAAATCCTAACACAACTCAACATCGTAATTTCCAAACTAATATTTTAAAACATTACACAAGTATCCATATTTTTTTACACAAAGCTTGATTATATTACATTATCATTATTTTGATAGCAAATTTATGATATAAGATCTGGTTCAGGTTTAATTACGCTTCCCAAAATTTGAGTTGTATGACTGAAAACGTATCTGCACGATGGTTAAATGATTGTACTACTCTATATAATTAAAAATATTTGAACATTAATCAATGCCAGATCTTGAGCATATCAGTCAAAAAATTTTGTTTCACAACGAAGTCTCATATACAAGATTTTTGGAATTATTTGGTTTTCTACCGGTGGATAATTAATGTGGTAAGTTTGCATATGGGTTGGAATTTATTATCTTTGTCCTATAGACCTTACAGAATCCCAGTTCTAGCTTTCCTCATCGTCGATTTGCTCATAATAAGATCTATAGTTGTGTTTAGTTCTAAGGTTCTGGGGTTAGTTTTGGGTAATGACTACCACCAAACCTAACAGTTCTAATATTTTCTAGGGTTGCCGCCGCAAGCTCTGTAATCATGAATCCATGGCTGCCATACTATACATTTCTCATCAAATTCCTTCCTTCTCTCCTCCGGAACCCTTCAACAATGGTAAGACTCTCTCCATTTTTCTAACACCTTTCACTTTGGCTAGATTTCTTCCATATAACCTCTATTCTTGAGGGTTTCTCTTAGAAGGCTTCTATTGTTTTCAAGTTAATCTTTTATTGTTAAATTGGCAGCCATTTCTCATTCTCAACTTGGCTCTTGTTTTCGGGGTCGAAGTTAGAAATTCTTTCTGCTCTCAGGAGAAAATGCTATTGTCTTCCACTGCCTCCTCGGAGAATTTAGTCAGGTATTGTATGCGTTGATTTGAATACTAGTGATTTTAAGTTACTCTTCCCTTCTGTGCATGTTCATGCATCAATGATTTAATTTTCAAGCTTTCTTCACTGCAGTTTATCCCTGTCACCATTTCCACAGAGTATTAAGTTTACATTTATGACCTTTAGTATTATCGTTCTCCTGAAACAAGATTGGTCCTTTTTTTTTCTTAAATTTCTTTTAGTCTTCATGTGGTTTTCTTCACTAGTTCTCTTTCATTTTCAGTTATGAACCATTGCCTAACTCTATGGTTGGAGGCTCAACCACCTTCCTTGTATTTGAGTCTCTACTAACTCATTTAAATTTAAATTTACATTTTGAAATATCTTTATTAAATTTACATTTTGAAATATCTTTATTAAATTTCAACAAAATCAACCTATGTTTTGACTGACAATATCTCCGCTACCACATATATATGTAAACAAAATGCTCACACAGACTTATTTTGTCCAACGCATATCCTATTAAAGATTTGAATTAACAGTTAACTTCAATCACCAACTCAAAGGTTGTCAACCAACACCTCAAAGGGTTTTTATTTTAATTTAGTAGATCACAGGAGACCATTGGATTTCACAAACATATTTTTCACAGTGACTCCATAAAATGGAAAACGAGAAATCCAAAAAGCCTTTTATTATGTTGGAGATATTTGGTAAATCAGAAATAACATGGTTATGGATTTTCCTTGATCTATTATCATTAATCTAATGTGTTTCTACAATAACGAAAAGTGACTACCCAGAACTGTAAAAATATATGTTATTTCCTAAATGGATAATGAATGAAGTAATAAAAATGCGCTAACGTCCAGAAGAGAATAACCTCCACATAACTCACACTTATAAGGTATACTTATAATATCAAATAAATAAAAAATAAGTTACAAATCATATATATATATATATATGAATTAAATAATAGCTTCGTACAATAGATCTTTGTAAAGTAAAATCAACAAGCCAAGAAAGGGATGAAGGGGACAAAGAAAGTGGAAAATAGAGAGGGGAAGAATGGAAATGAAGCAGCACCCATTGCCGATCTCGGTGATGTTTCCTTCACCTCTGCGGCTTTTGTTTGCCCACCAATATCATCATAACGACTAAAAAATTTACAAATGTGTAGTTTCTTAAGAGTGCCATTGTTGTTCACACCAACAAGGTTTTTATCCCTGAACATTGATTTCATTTCAAAAATTAGGTGCGCAATTACAATTTGAAATATTGGGCTCGATATAGATTTTGAATTATTTTCGTAATTAATGAAGGGTGTAGGCACTGGGGAATGGGTTAGCATTGGATGGTGACGCCACAAAAAGGAGGAGAAGTTGTCGTAAAAGCGTTGGAGGGTGGTACTGACAGGAGGCAGAGCTTGACAGTGGGAAGAGACCATAGTTATTAAGCTCGAATTCGAATTTGGATTTGAATTCCATACGAGAAGATAAAAATTCGAATGAAAACAAATTAATTTGGGAAAAAAATAGAATTGAAATAATTTCTAATAACTCTAGATCAATTAACAACCTTACAAATACAATTCACTCCCAAAAAACTAAAAAAATCCAGTGTTACTCTTCATTCCAAGAATTCAAATCTGAGAAGCCTAACATGGATTTTTAACATATAACTTATTTGTTCAAAATTATCATTTAATAAATAGATATATATTTAGAAAATCACCATTCTAAACTTATTTATTTATTTATGTAGTCAAAATAAAATTATACTTATAAAATGAGTAATAATCTAGTTTCACCGATTATTTTTTTTCCTGTTTCCTTGACTTTCCAGCCCTCCAAAACAAGATTGAAATTGAAAAAAAAAAACAATTTGCAATTTCACAATTTTTTCTAATTTCCTTTGTTTTCCTACACAGTAATCCTAACCAAAACTATCTTTTCCTTCAATTCATTCCCAACTAGAAATTCAAGGGATCACCTAACTTAAGATCCAGATTCTTACATAACTTATTACACCAGAGAAAAAATATTGTTTCATTTAAGAAAAACCCCACTTTCATTGTAAAAAAGAAAATTTCTTATTGCAAAATTGTTTCTGCTTCTTTTTTAATCCTTAATTAAAACTTTATTTTAATTTTTTCTAATTACAAATCACATTTTAAATGAATAATTTTTTTAATATGTTTTTTATCTACAAATAAAATATCCTATGCTTTTAGATAGATAATTGTAAATTGTAAATTTTCAATGACAATAATATATCTATAATAAATATGTATAAATATATAAAATTTCTATATAAAACATCGTATTATGTCTTAGATTTTAAATAATAAAATATTATTAATAAATTAAATTAACATATAAAATTTAATAAATTATTTACATGTTAGATTTTTTTTTTTAAATAACAAATATGTAAAAAAATTTCATCCAAAAATAATTTTCTAATGGTGAATGATTAATTAATTATATTAAGTAAACAAAATTTCAAATATAACATTTCTTAATAAAATCCTAAAACCTAAAACATTAAATAAAAATTTAAAAAAAAAATCCAAATTCCAACCCTCCCACCAAGCATTGATAGTTTACCCATCGCACAACATTGATATTTTAACCACAAAGGCCACACTTATGAAAAAACAAAACTAAAGCATCCCACACGTGACTTACTAACATTAGCGCAACACTTGATTGATTAACATTGAGGAGAGGGTAGTGGAGAGCAGCATAGACAAAGACAACGAACGTTGAGTGGAGCGCGTGCTTTTCCGTTAGGGCTGCAATTTGTGCTTTTCCATTAAACATAAAATTCAAAAGGATGAAGAGATTAAAAAAAAAAAAAAAAAGCAACGTCTAACGAATAAAGCGAATAAAGCAGTACCCTTGGTTTCCTTATCTCAGCATGTGATAATTTTAGTTTTTTTTCGTTTCTTTTCTAATTTCAAGCTAATTTTTGTTAAATTTGATCTAGGTTTGTGATCGACAAAAAAAATTGAAATCAAAAATAATTTCCGTTGTGTTATATTTGTGATTCGAATTATTCTTTTAATATATGTTTTGTGTTAATTTGTTTTTAATTTTTATTTTTTTTTATTTTGGTTTGCTTTAATGTGATAGGAATATTATTATTAGAGTAAAGTTGATTTTCTGTTTAGTGTTGAATCAATATTATCACATGGCAAAGTTGAGTTTTATATTTTTTTATCCGTGATTTTTTAATTGATTTGAAAATGTGGTTAATATTTATGTACTATTTGTGATTTTGATTTTTTTTTACTCAGTTTAAATTTAAATTTAAATTTTAGAAATTCATTTATTGTTATGACTAAAATATTCTTTATACATGCAAAACATATCAAATTCGTGAAAATCTGTTGCTTTGACGATTTTCTATTTCGTATCATTTGATTACTAATAATTTTGGGTTAAAAAAATATAATACCAAAGTAAATAAAAGTCTACTGTTTTTTTTTTTTTTTTAATTTCTTCCTCTACTCATCATCTATTTTTTAAATTTATTCCTTTACTCATCATCTATTTCTTTTGCTACCAAAATCATTTGAAGTAGAATGTTGCTAAGAAAATCTACTTAATATATCCCTTATCTGTAACACCCATGAAAACTTACTCTAAGTATTTCTTTTTGTTTTCTGCCTGGATAAAAGTACGACATGTGATGAAAATGTTGATATAACTATTATTTTCATAAATGAAAATAATAAATTATCTTTGACATATTCTTCCTCTTAGAAATATGTTAACTATTAAAATGAGAGATTAATACTTAAATACCATTAAAATAATTGAAAAATTAGAAACAATAAGGAAGAAAATCCTCCTTTTTCATCATTATTACTCTTTATATTTTGTAGTGGAAAAAGAAGGAAAAGTATAAATATTATAAAAAGACACACCACCAATAAATAAAGAATAATAGAGAGATATTTCATGTCGTGGATACTATAGCATGAAACTATTGTTGCTAAGTAAAAATATTTTGGAGAGATATTACCCGTGGGAGAGAAATACTAGTTAAACCCAAGAAATGACCAATACACTTCTAAGGGATCGAGAGAAGAAATCAAAATTATCTATGAGAGATAAAGACTAGTTCAACACAAGAAATTACCAAGACACTAATAATGTTTGGAGAGGAGAAATCATGGTTAATATTTTCGCAACTTTTCAGGAAAATTAACCATTTAGCTGAAGGATAACTGAAAAATATTTAATTGGTCAAGAGTATCATGGAAATTTTCATGTATTTATGAAGGGGTCCAGATAAGTATATGTGTGAATGAATGATTTGATGTAGGTCAACACATTCCTTATAATATTTGGAGGTGAGAACAGAATGATGTGAGGAGTCATATGAATTAAGTAAAAAATATATATTAAATATGAGACCAAATCGGTTACTGAAAAAGAAAAGTGAATTGAAGGATTGTACACATAAGATTTAGATATAGCAATAAAGTTAATATTGAGGTTTTTCATATGTTATAGGTGTGAACTAGTAAAAATTAGTACTACAATTCGAAATTTTTAGGATCCAATAAGATCGATAATGATTATTTTAGCTATCTATGTGATCTAAAATTTATGTTTATCTAATATGCTTGAGTATTATTATTGTGAATGTCTATCATATTTGTCCATTATGTTGGTGTGATGTTAATTGTAGACATTTTCATATGTTTTAGGCTTAACAGGATTGGTTGATACTATTTTATTAAAGTATGCGATTGGAAATTTAGATTTATATAACGTAGTTAATGATGAATATCAAAAAAATTATCTGAATAAATTTGGAAAAAATTATTTTCATAATGATAGTGATTGGAAATTGTCCTATACATTAAAATAATATAATAATTTTTGCAACAATCTTTGTTGAAAATATGAGATGTGTTCATGTATGCTTCTACTTATCAAAAAATTTAAGGTAGAATTCCTCTATTTTCAAATTTATTGTAACTTTAATTTGTTATATCCAATAAATTTGAGATTCATTTATACTTTTCACTACTTTATGACCATCTTGATATAACTATTAATTTCATAAATGAAAACAATAAATTATTTTTGATATATTCTTCCTCTTAGAAATGTGTTTACTATTAAAATGAGAGATTAACACTTAAATGCCATGAAAATTCATGAAAAATTAAAAACAATAAGGAAGAAAATCCTCATTTTTCATGATTATACTCTTTATATTTTGTAGAGGAAAAGGAAAGAAAAGTAGGAATATGAAAAAAAGACACGCCACCAATAAATGAATAAGACTAGAAAGAGATTTCATGTGGTCTATACTATAGCATGTAACTATTGGTGATAAGGAAAATTATTTTGGAGAGAAATTATGTGTGGGAGAGAAAGACTAGTTAAACCCAAGAAATTACCAAGACACTACTAGGGGTTTGAGAGAAGAAGCTGAAATTATCAATGGGAGAGAAAGACTATTTGAACCCAAGAAAATACCAAGACACTACCAATGTTGGTAGAGGAGAAATCATGGTTAATATTTTATCAACTTTTTAGGAAAATTAACCATGGAGCTCAAGGATAAAAAAATATTTAGTTGGTCAGGAGGATCGTGGAAATTTTCACAAATTTATGGAAGGGTACACATAAGTATATGTGTGAATGAGTGATTCTATGTAAAGTGAATGGTAAAGGAAAAATATTATATGGAATTAAAAGTTGAGATTTTAATCTTTTGGGAAATAATTGATACTACCGTTGTAAATGAATATGCTACACGAGAATAGTAGTATGTTGGGTTAACTTTGTGGTTTTAGGTCAACACATTCCTTATAATCTCTAGAGGTGAGAAGAGAATGATGTGAGGATTCATATGAATTAAGTGAAAAATGTATTAAATATGAGACCAAATTAGTTACTGAAAAAGAAAAAGAGTATTGAAGGATTGTACATATAAGATGTAGATATAACAATAAAGTTAATATTGGGGTTTTTCATAGGTTATAGGTGTGAACTAGTAAAAATTAGTATAAAAATTCCAAACCTTATGCATGAACAAGAGAGGATGACGACCAAGTAAAATAATGTGGTCCCTTGAACCAGAGGTTCATACGAGGTCTCTCGTATAAAACTTATGTCGACACTATGTTTACAAATATCAAAAAATAGATATGTAGTTATACTATCATATCGAAATATTAATCTTACAGAGGGAAAATATAAGAATAAATCTCCCAAAAATAAAAATTTAAAATAGAATTTCTTATACAATACAAGTGAAAAAACAAATTTGCATTCAAGTATTCAATAGAAAATTGCATACTAGAAAGGAAAGACCCTATTTTATTAAATAACTACCCTAACCATTAAGGGAGAATTTTTTAGTAATAACAATGTTCTCATAGTAAAATATCTGTAATAAAAAAATATAAGGCTTATGAACAAGAAATAATGAATGCAAATTTGAAGTGAGTAACACATAAAAAAATATATAAGTGGATAGAATTCCTAACATGTAGTTGTAGATATTTCTCGTCACTACAAATTATGGAGAAATAAGTCCACATAGAAATATTGACGTAAATTACACAATTTTATATTCGAAAAGGATGAATCCTTCTATGGTAAGAATACCCCATTATGAATATTAGATATTTTAATTACAAATATAGAGCCTTGATAAAACATTACACTCAACTCAAAAATAAATGATAGGTTGATTATGGATTTAAGTCAGGAACCAATAAACCTAATGCATAATGTAATGGTACCATGCTGAGTGAGAAGGTTGTAGTGGATTGAAAATATATTAAGAAATAAAAATGGCTAAAATGAGCACCCTCAAGTAAAGCAGTGTGAACCCATGAAAGTCCTTTAAATATCAAATTCATATTGGAAAACTTATTTAAAAGTGGAAAATTGCATAACAAGGGTCTCAAATATAATCCTTATCTATAGTCACCATATGGGTAACCAATATTCTCTACATTCAAAACATGATTCCCTCGTAAGGAATTCCCTGTAGAAATGAAACTCTCGATGGTGGAATGTATTAAAAATAAATTTGTGCAACAAAAGTACAACCAATTCAATGGTCTCCAAAACTTTAATCTTAAATTCTTTGGAATTCAAGCAAAAGTAGACGGAATCAATTAATGTGTTATCTAAAATTGACATGTAGTCAAAATTTGTTTTCGTTTAACCCAAATAGAGTTGACAGAGTTGGGTAAAGTATCTCATAGGAACAAGCCAATGAGTACCATAACCATCCTTCTTGAAGACCTTGTAGCATTCATTCAAGCAAAGTGAATTATATTTATAGTGATATTCCACTCATAACTAAGTTTCAATATCCCTGGTTCTTGGTAGGATTCGAAGCTGGATTTTTGAGATTACTTTATCTCAATGAAAAATGTAATGAAACCCTAATTTTTTGACTAGGTAGGGTAGTTACCATAATACATGCCAACTTAATTTTATCGTTGTTTTCCAAAATGGTCTATATCATTGAATGTAAAGAGTCTGATAAGATTCCTTGAGGTTGATGGGGACCGAGACCACCGAGCATATTAGAGCGTGAAGCCTTATTGATGAGGCAACCACAACAAATATTGTTGTTTCATTCCCACAAAATAATATAATGCATAAAGTATATTATGAAAGACATTTTAACACAACACATGAGTTTAGGCATTTCAGCATGATTCATTCAATAAAAATTAATAGGGTATATATATATATAAGTCATGTTGACAGTCATAAGTCTACATTTTCATTTATTAAATTAAACGGTTATCAACATGAAGGATGAGGGTTCATCTCTTTTAAGAATACGAAAGTTACTACCTGTTGAGGATCAATGCATAAAAAAATGAATATTTATTACATATATATAAGCACAATAGATATAATTAAAATAAATAGGAAAAAATAATAAGATGTGTAAGTATGCAAATAGATAACTTAGGGTAATATAGTCAAAAAGAAAAAATTTAATGGACAAATTGAGAGACAGGAACAATTCTCGAGAATTTCACCATGCTATATTTCATTTTATAATATATATATATATATATATATATATATGTATATATATATATATTTCTTTTAGAAAAAAAACAACAATGTAAAGTGAACTGGTGGGAATACCTTACAAAGTGAACAGAAGTACAAAAGTAGGTAAAGAAAGATCTAGAAAAGGGTTGAATTTGAAATTATGAGAAGACTTATTGTCATGTTTATTATTTTTTTTTTAAAAGTAAATAAAAGTTTAAATTTTATTGTGCAAATGTAGGTAAATTAGAAATATTTCACATTAAAAAGAAGGGATATGTTACATATGGTACTAGATCCAAGTTGGAAAATTGTGGTTTATGAGTGTGACTACAACTAGAATCATACGCTATAAATTTATTTACAGGGTGAGGAAGAAGGTAAATCATATATGTCATGTATACAAGGAAAGGATTTGTAAAGCATTTATGTACTATGAGTATGTGATAGAATTTTATTAGGTGAACTATGTTTGTATACTAATTGTTTGTGTGAGAATACCCTTACTATAGGAATGTCTATCCAAGAGTCAACAGAGTTCTAATGAATAGATGAAGTAGTATTAACTGCTAACTAGCAGATTATATTCCATGATTGTTTAAAAAACTAATAGACAAGGGTGATTAAAACAAGTGGAGTTAAGAAAAACAAACATACTTAAGTGAGCAAATGTGTATTGGAATAGATGTATAAAGTATAATTACCTTCCTTATTAGGTTAATAATTCAATAACATTAGATTCATATGCTTATCAAGTAAGTAAAAATGTTGTATGTCAAATTGTGTAAACGTATGCAATTACTTACATGATAATTACTTTTTGATATGATAAATGTTTAATGTGTTCATGGAGTTGTGTACGTTTCAGGTGAATTTGAGTTACAAGTGTTACTCTTTGCAGTACTCTTAATAGTTGGGAGAAACTTTGAATTTCATAAAAAAATATATAATGTAAGGACCCACCCAACATTTACCCACTTATTTACATGATAATTACTTGTTGATATGATAAATGTTTCATGTGTTCATGGAGTTGTGGATGTTTTAGGTGGATTTGAGTTACGAGCGTTACTCTTTGCAGTACTCTTAATAGTTGGGAGAAACTTTGAATTGCATTAAAAAAATATAATGTAAGGACCCACCCAACATTTACCCACTTCAACCTAATCACCGGGGTAAATATTTGATGACCTCTTAAATTTCTATAACATTAATCGCTCAACCTCCTGTTGTTGTTTGTATTATTTCATTCCTAGTTTTTACTCCCATGTGAACAGAATGGTGGCCTTAGCTTTCGGCGGTGCAGGGTTGCATAAGGACGACCATGGGGTGAAAACGACGTATTTTTTCCTTCCTGGTTTGTCCCCCCATGCGAACAGAAGGGAATGGTGGCCTCATATTTCAGTGGTACAGGGTTGTAGAAGGGCGACCATCGAGTGAGAACGATGAAGACATGGGGTTGACCAAAATGAAGATAAGGAGATGACCATGAATACAAATTTGCAATTAAATCTTGTGATTTTTGATTTATTAATTTACTGTCCATATTAGGCGATTTTTACAAACAAAAAAAAATCATTTACATTCATATAGACTACAAAGATCTTTCCCACTTGTGTTGTATTACACAGAGTGACTCAAGCCAATCAGGGAAACTGGGGGGCTCTATATGTAGGACGCTGAAATACACAATATCAGAGAAATTATAAATACCGAGATCAGGATGCCGACACGAGAAGGAGGCAGATTCATGGAAATCAAAACAGGAGCTCAGAAATGGACATTGCAATACCCCATTGTGGGAAAAATTAGAGTAGAAGCCGGTGAGAGAGAGGAGGTCATATTGGGAGAAAAAGAAGCCAAAATTGTGTTCAAATTTTGTGTGCGAAAAGCGAGCCTATAGGGTACTGTGATCCATACTTCTGAACCCCCCTGTAGCAATAGTTACTTGAAGTCACTTATTCACAAGAATACTCCTTTTCCTTTTTCAAACAGCTAGAATCAAGCAACTTCTTCTAAAAACATCCTTTTTGTTGTGTTCACCGCATTGTTAGCCTCCTGCAACCTTGCACCTCCAAAATCTGAGGTTTCCATTCCTTTCCATTCGCGTAGGAGGAAAAACCAGGAACAAAAAAATAGGTTGCATTCACCCCATGTTCGCCCTTCTACAACCCTGCACCCCAAAAATTTGAGGCCGCCATTCTGTTCACGTGGGAGGACAAACCAAGAATGCAAAAATACAAACTATAGAAGGAGGTAGAGCGATGAAGGTTATAGAAATTAAAATTTCATTTGAGAGGGTTTTCAAATTGAAACCCACATCCTTTGTGAACCTCCACGGGAAGACGTCAGAAGACAATGATTAATGGAGTAGGTGGAGTGAGTTGGCGGAGGGGAGCAGGGTGGCAGAGGTGTTGGGAGTGGTGGTCGGATGCAGGAGTAGTGGGGAGCTAGCTAGCGGAGGTATCTGAAATTTGGTAGAGAGTTCCACTAGAGAAACAAAAGACGAAAGTTGGCATCGGCCATGTCCCATCACCACAAACCTTCATCACAAGTCTTCGCGAGATTCTGCTATCAGAATCCTCCATTTCGTAGAATAGAATACTCTTTCCAAATAAATTATGACTTCTCTGAAAATATGAATTCATCTAAGTTATAATATAATTATTATAATATTGTAATTTAATATAAATTTATTATAGATATAATTATTATAACAACCATAAAGAAAAATTAATTTTTATTGAAAGAAAAATGGAAATTATTGTCTATCATTTTTTCTCTATCTAAAGATTCCGCATATTTTCATAGAAAAAGAAGATAAAAAGGTTATTGTTATTCTGCATTTGTTCAAAAAAATTAGTTATTATTTTTTTTATGTT
Source organism: Pinus albicaulis (assembly GCA_034641835.2). Classification (NCBI taxonomy): domain Eukaryota; kingdom Viridiplantae; phylum Streptophyta; class Pinopsida; order Pinales; family Pinaceae; genus Pinus; species Pinus albicaulis. Next base: position 7,620 of record JAXQQM020071434.1, on the reverse strand, counting down.
GCACCGATTTTCAAGGAAACTTTTGGACATGTATCTTTTTTAAAGTTTGATGATTTGGTTTTCTTGTTATTTTTTCAAGAGGAGGAAATTACCTAAGTGGGTTCAAATATTTCCTCTCTTTTTCTATTCTTTCTGGAAGAATGAGTTTTATCGATATTTAATCAATTAGTGAGGATTGAAGCCACTCCGAGTCATTGCGCGAGAACATGAAAACTAGAAATCATTTCAGGAGTATGACTTCTTCAATTATACTTTGAAGACACTCTGCTACATTTTCGAGATTAAAAGAATGAAAATTGTTTTCAATTATCTTATCATCACGGTTGAGCCAAGTCTCTTCCTCGATATTTGTTTTAGACTTTTGATATATAATTATTGATGTCGAATTTATTTATAAACTCTGCTATGTATTATTTCTCTACAACTGTGTGAGTCTGAATAATTTGGCCATTTTTTATATTTTTTATATTATGATTAGTTCAACTCCGAAAGACACTGCTTAGCATTTAAAGAGCGCCATGTAATTTAGATAAATAAAGGAAAATAATTTGAATGCCTATTTGATATACATTTGGGATGTCCTTCTCCACAACATGAAGATATAAACAAAGTTTTCACTGCCCCTTCAATATTCATTTGAACCCATTACCAAATCTCACATATGCCAATTCCATACCAAAACAATACAAAATTTTTTTATCTGTAAACATCAATAACATTCGTTATCACTTGGAAACATCTTAGTTTGAAGGGCCACTTGAATAATAATAATAAAGTTATAATTTTATTCATATTTATGATTTTTGTTTTACTATTATTATGTTCTTAAAGCAACTTGACTTGTATCATGAGTATATGTTTTGATGTTTATTAACTTAATTGATATTGTTGGACTAATTATAATGTTAATTTGAAATAAACCTATGATTTTTTATTTTTATGTTTGTTTTTTAATTTTTATAATGTGAAATATATGATGAGATAAAGGTTTTCCATGCTAATTGTTTTTACCACTAATACTTAATTTATAGGGTTACACTTGTTCCCATGAAAATAAAAATCTTGCTCTTTATTGGAATGAATTGTTAAGTTAGGATTTCATTTTTATTTAAATGATTTGATACATTAGGATTTCATTTCCATTTTTGTGAAGCCTATTAATTTATTTCTTTAAATAAATTTATCCAAATACAACTCTAGATGATTATTGATGTTTAGAAATTTAGAATATAAAAAATAATATTAACATCCAATAAATTTAGCATAATTATTATATAAAATAAAAAATAATGATTTCCCATAACTGTTATATAAAATTAAAAATAAAATCATACCACCTCCATCAAAATCCCTACAACTAGAGTGCTTAAGCCATGGCACCCAAATCTCAGAGCACTTAAGCCATGGCACACAAATCTCTACAACTAGGCCCAAATAACAAAGCATCTCCTTCAAAGCTCTACAACTCGGGCCCTCAAGAAATAGTCGTTGAAGTAAATTGGGAATCGTAGGAATAAAGTATGATTACCTAGAAGAGGATTTGTGTCTATCATGATTTTCTTCTCTTAGAGAATAAAACAGGGATTTGTGCCTATCCATAGTAGGAGGATGGTTCCATAGGAGGTAGGCGTCGTAAGTACATATATCTAGTGGATAGTTCCCGATGAGGTGTGATAAGAGAGAAAAATATATAATTGTTTAATGAACTTGGAAAATGGCTATATATTGTAGTTTTGAATCTGGGTCAGTTTGTGTGTAGCATTCTTCTTGGTTGTCTGAGTGGATTGAGTCTGAGCTTGACGTGGATATTAGAATCAAGGAAAATCGTTTACAGATGTTGGGTTCATGCATTCCATATGGTATGAATCGCATTTCATTTATCTTATTTATATGGGATAGCAATTGTATTTGATTTCACTATCTTCTTATATGCTATATTATTTAGCCATTTACACCAAAAATACAAAACAGGTCGCAGGTCACTGATGTTGCGGAGAAATGAATCAATTATAGTAGTCATTGAGGTGGCTGGAGAAATGAAATAATTACTAATAATCGCAATTCCAATTCCAGGTATGGTCTTGCATCTCTACTTTCAATCAATTTAAGCATGGCCCATAAACCATTTTATTGAATTTTTATTGGATTTAAATCTCAAGGGAGTGAACAATAATTATAATTCCACGAATATAAATAAAATATTTTCCAACACTTAAATGTTATCACACATAGTGGAGGATTATGATAATGATGGAAATCATGTAGATTACAATGATGATAGAGGAAATGATGCTACTATTGACCACCACCATGAAGATCAAACATTGTAGAGGCTGTTATAAATGAATGGGATTTAAATTGGGATTCACGAAAAGTTGATGGAAGACAAATTTCTATCGGTCTTGTTGTATGAGGATCTCATGTTTCATTGAAAAATATTATATTGGTTCATTTAAAAAGATCTTCTTGTTGAAGACAACAAACATGTTAAATCATCATTATCTTTAAGCTTATTTTCCTTAATGAATTTGATTTTTTTATAAATTAATGGAGGAGTCTTCTATTCTATGAAATGGATGATTCAGATAGCAGAATACGAAAAATAATTTTAGTGATTCTTTTATAAATAAACGGAAGTGCCTTCTATTATACTAAATGGAGGATTTCGACAGCAAAAACCAGCGAAGACTTTTGGTGATGGGACATGACTGACGCCCAACCTTCGTCTTCCGTTCCTTCGATGGACCCCTCTACCAAATGTGAGATGGCGGAGTAGAGATCGTTATAAAAAAAAATGGGATATAAGGCCCATAATATAATAGTATGAAACCATTTTTTTTTGCTTTAATTGTATCACTTTGTTCAACCATCAAGTATCTTATGCATTTTCTATTACAAATATACTATTTAGTATTGTCTTTAAAACTTAATTTAATTTAAATTTTATTTTTGAGAAATAACTTTCAATTTTATCTTAAGCATAAACATGATTTTACACTATTTATATATAAACAACTTTTTATTTACTATGATTCCTTTCCACTTATATTTTAAATAAATCATTATCAAGATCTCACTTATGTATCCAATAAGCCTATGCATATTTGTATATTTGTTAATTATTTTAAATGTATTTATCCTTTTCACTTTTATTTAATTTCTTTTAATTTTATACAATAATTGAAATTATATGTATAGATATGGACTAAATAAATTACAATGTAGAATTTAAAATTTTGATAAAAAAGATAAGCATTTGAGATATAGATATGGGTGATATCTATTATACCCACCACATGAGTTATCCTAGAGTATTGAAACATGCATCGACATGTGAAGTATAATGCCTTCATTGAGCGAAGGCCCGCTAACAATTCCAATCAATGTATTCCACTTGCTTATACGCTTACGTTTCAAACTGTCATGTGCATGTGATAGTGCCCCCGCAAAATAGTTTTGTTTAAACCATTTTTTGAAAAATCTACGCTTCTCATGCATTGCGGCACCACTTAATCTTCTCTCAAGAAACTGCTATAAGTACTTCCGTAAGCATATTTTTGTTTTCAAAACCATGGGTGCGTTTGTAAAAAGGGTGTGACAGTGAGACCCAAAATACACCATTCGTCTCCTTTCGGCGTTCCTTTGCACCACAAGCGCAATTGCTAGTTATTCTCCATTAAGTTAAACCTTCTTCCATAGTGTTTCATCAAAAAGAGAATGAGAAGAAGTCAATGGTTTATCTACCACATAAGATAGAAAAAATATAAGCCAAAAAGATGAATAAGAAGTTCATGATGGTCTTAACCAGGACTAGGGTTCAAAGAGTTCAAAGGAGGAGGAAGAAAGTCCACCTAAAAATTTGAGGAGATCAAATTGAAAAATAACGTAGCTAAATAGGTATGATTACAATTTATTTGATTTCATATGTGCATTTTCTTTATTTTCTAATACTAATAAGCTTAGAACTATGAAAGAGTCAATGGTGATTAATGATAACGGGTTTTTGAGATTATCCATGAATACACTTAGAAATAATGATACATATGACTTGATACCAATGCCTAATGGATGGAAACCCATTAGATATAAATGCTTCCTAAAAAAAGAATCATTTATATAGTGATGTTATTCTTAGGTCGAGAGGATAATATGGTACCAAAAGTTTGATTCCTTTGAAATGGGATTGGGAATTGTGAGATACAAATCAGATAATTATGTGTATTACAAACATGATGGTGGTCATTTCTTTGTTATCACTTTATACGTAAAAGATATGCTATTCTTTAGTAATAGTAAGAATGTTCTTTATGATTTGATGTCTTAGCTTGTACCACAATTTGTTATGCATGACTTTGGGGATACAAAATATATCTTAAGAATTGAGATGAAGAGACAAAGAAAATATAATGCCTTCATTGAGCGAAAAATTTAATAAGTATGTAAAATATGTGCTACAACATTTTTACATGTAAGGTTGCAGACCATTTATTTCTATTATTTATGTAGGAACTAAACTTTCAATTAAGAAATGTCCTTCAAAACCTATAGGTTCAATGGATATGCATTATATATGTTATGCTATTGGAGTTGGTAGTTTGGTCTACACATTGGATTGTACTAGACTAGAGATTGTCCATGTAGTGGATGTTTTAACTCTATTCATGGCAATTATTGGACATTAACATTAGGCCACAAAGAAGAGGGTCTTAAAGTATTTTCAAGGTACTTTTATATATTCTTGTTGCTATCATAGTTATGCTTCAAGGAAACCACACTTGGCATACATAAATGATTATGTGGATTGTTATTGGGTAGGGGATGAAATTCGGATATCTACAAGGATTTGCGAGATTCCATTATTTTGATGCAACAATAAGTTGGATAAACAAGAAAGAAGCAGTGGTTTCATTGGCACTATATGGGTAAAGTATATGATAACTACTCATGGATGTAGGGATAGAATTTATCTTATGAGATCATGTTCAAAAGTAGTGATAACTTAGAGAACTATTATAGTTCAATCATAATAAAAATGTCATTTGTTTAACAAAGAACCTGACCTTTCATTCAAATATAAAGCATGTATGCGTATATATAGACACTAGAGACGTGTGAAAATTTACATAATGTTGTATATGAATTTATAAAACCATGACAAGTTCAAGTGGTGTTGTGAGTGTATGGGCCTTATACTCCTTATAATTCAGCTCCCAATTTTCCTTATATTATTGCAAGGTATAAGTGGAAGAGTGTTGGGATAGTTGTTTTATACACATTGCAATCCTTTAGTGGCATAGGTAGGCATTGATAGTTGATAGACAACAAATCTTAAGTTACCAAAAAGAAATATAATGTAGTGGTAGGGAATAAATGCATGTCAAAACAGGCAATGAATACTAAGAATAAAAAATGACCAATTATTTGCTGGTGGTTTGTTGCATGTACATTGGAATACCTTACAAGGTTTTTGTTATGCCTATTTATTGAGTGCTAGGATTGGTGGAAAACAATGTGCATGAGTTTTAATTTACTGTTATGCTTTCAAATATTTTTGTAATGTTTATTTAACTTTTGAACACTCTCATTGAGATCAAATATTTGTAATGTATTGTAACAATTTAGTTGTTAAATGATACATTGAGCATGCGTTAGAGTGTGGGGTTTTTTAACCAAAATATGTTTTTCCAAGAAATTTTTATGTAATGGTTTTCTATTGCATTGATATGCCTTTTCTTATCATAGATTTGTTTAAAGTTTCTTTACATATACTTTTCTCATTGGATAGTGGAGGAAATATATTCATAAAATCTACTTCCTTTCATAGATGATTAAGGATGACTTAAATTTAGAATATAATTGGGTGCAAAAAATAATTGAGGACATCAATATACAAATACAAAGTATAAAGAGGATGTATATATATCACCCAAATAATTGTTAATGGTTTATGCGATTTTGATAACCATTATACCTCAGATACCCTATTAAATGAATATTTTCCAAAGGAAAAATCATAATTAAAAATTAAACTGTCATATAGAGAGATATCAAAAAAATAAATATTCATATCATGTTGTTAACCCTTAATTTGATCATGGGCATGTACAAATGGCCAATGAAACTATATATATATGACTACCATCATTGAGACAATTGAAAAAAAAATATATCATTCACAATTCAAATTAACAATTTCAATAAAATAATAATGATCTATAAAAATTTCAGAAATCTTAACAAAACATGTGCATAGATTGTTGAAGTGATCATACATACAAGTATAAAAATTTCAAAACTAAATTAAAAAAATTCAATAGCATGTATAAATATTCATCACAAGGAAGAAATAAACACATTAATAAAGTAGTATTTAATAATACAGAAGAAATTTCTCACTTGTCAAACAAAAATAAAAAAATATTTATACAATGAAAAATATATGCAATATAAAATTTAAAACAAAATAAATTTTAGTTAATTTAAGGGATATATTGAAATTTAACTCAGTAGAAATCCAAAGTTATGTAACAATGAAATCACATTTTTAGATTGAATGGTGACAAAATAAAATTCATATATCTTGTTGTTCCAACAAAGATTAACACTTTATTTATATATTTAAATATTCATAAATGAAGATAACTCAAATTTTAAAACACAAATTTCAAACTAAATTTTTTATCATCTAAGAATTTGAAAACAAAACCATTTTTATAACCTAATCAAATTTTCTATGAGATAATACTATTCATAGCTTCCAAAAAGTTCATAGATAAAAGTTCATCTTAAATGCAAGGATGCAAAGACTTTTTGCTATATAGTTTCCTTTATGAACTAAGAATTTAATCCATTTTAACTATTGTAAATACATTGTTAAAAAGCACAAATAATTATTCAACATTTTAAATAATGACTTTAGAGCTAGTAAGTGGTACTTTATTTATTTATTAATTTTAATAATAATGTGAATTTTCTTATTTTAGAATTGTTTTAAATATATGAATAAATTCAATAAACTTTGAAAAAAATATAAAAATATTAAAACATTTAAGTTATATAACTCCTACTATTGAAATTGGTCATTTTGAAATATCTTTATTAAATTTCAACAGAATCAACCTATGCTTTGAGTCACTGCATCTCGGCTACCACATATATATGTAAAGAAAATGTGCACATAGGCTTACTTTGTCCAATGTATATCCTATTCAAGATCTGAATTAAGACTTAACTTCAATGAACACCTCAAAGGTTTTTTATTTTAATTTTCAAATCACATATATTTTTCAAGAGTCCAATATTTCTCTTTAACTTTTAATGCATATGAATCATGACAAAATACTTGGTAATTATATAAATTAATTCCTTCTATCAAATCTATAGTAAAATCAATGTCCCTTCTAGGTGGAAAACCTGGTATTTCCTATGGAAATACGTCCACAAAATCATTCACTATCAGAATGCTTTCCATCATTGGAGTCTTTTCTTTGGAATTGATAAAACCCACCTGGCTAGCATATAACTGGCATCCTTTCCTGATGAAATTAATCATTTGAGATGTTGTAATAGGACACAACTGTAGGGGTTTCTTTATACCTTGAATCTCCTTCTGAGTTCCAT